>JAHWFP010222770.1:2698-16178 GCA_023313725.1 Lithobius niger | reverse complement strand
ACGAGTCGTCAACCAATCAGTTTTCTGAAAACATAATGTGGAACAAACTATAGTCAAGTCAATACGTGAAATCGACGTCCTCTAATATGAATGTATTAAGGGCGCGTTTACGCAACGACTCGTTCTTGCTTTCTCGCAGCTAGAAGCAAGTAAAATCATCCGAAATTCTAATATGGCGGCGGTTTTACCTCGGTTGACTCGCAACGAAAACAGTCAATAATGCGAGTTAGGAGCGACTGAGAAAACTGTTTCGTCAGGAGGAATTATTTACCTTATTGTCACGGATTATAAGACTTAAAACATTTACTCCAACGATGTTGGATTTAGCTAATCCAGGTAGCGTTGTTACCATGGCAACGACAACTTTGCCATCGCGATTACGTTCTAGCTGCGAGAATGCAAAGGCGAATCGTTGCGTAAATGCACCCGTACATTATTACATTACAGTTCATTTCACCAGTAATAAACAGCGAATGCTAATGCTGTGCTAATAATTTTTTTATTTGCCCCTTTCCCCCACTTCCTAGGTACCTTATTAAGTGACATTGCTTTTTCTTTTTTTTTAACTATAGTGTCCGCTGCCTATCTTGAGTTTGCCCCAGAACGACACAGATAATCAATTGTATGTTTTTGGTAGCAGAGTGCCTTGTTGATATCCGAGATGGTTAAAAAACAATGGCGGCCGCCGATTAACGCCGCCCCCCTCCAGGAAAACGTAGCCGCTCTTAAAATACCTGCACGACTCAAGATAAACCGCGTACACAATAGCGGCGTATACGGTGAACCAAGTTAAGGTTAACTTGGTTTAAAGCGTTCGTATAATTGTTGGCCTTGTTTTCTTCTTCAAATGCTGCTCATTAGTCCTGGTTGTCCACAAAATTGGCTCCATTGTGTTCTCAGTATTACTTTCTACACTTTTAGTGATGCGTGGTGCACGGCAGAGCAAAGGACATCATGTCCTGGTGTTTGTTAATCAGTCTGCCTGCTATTTTTGAATTTTATTAATTTACGAACATAAACTCACAAATAGGACGTAGAATGCACGTGGAAAATTTGAAAGGAAACACTCGAACATTTGATTATCCATGACAACACTTACGAGAGTCAAAATCCCTGAATCTCCTTGCCCAGTTTTACTTATTTGCGAACATAAACTAGGCAGGGAGACTCACGGACTTTGACGCTCATATACGAAATTCGTCGTACCAGGAGAACATAATGAGTTCCATGGGAGCGAAGCTGTGGCGGGAATTTCATTGCGGCCCTCCTGTAACTCTACGATTTGGAATTTTGCTCTGTAAGTTGTCCGTTTGTCTGTTTACTCTGCAGTTACGGCCAGTTGGGTCGTGTATGATTTTGACTCTCATGTACGAAATAAGTCATACAAGGTGAACATGAGTCAAAGTTGTGGTACATCAAACTAGCATTTACATTACAGAGTACAAATGAAATTGCAAGAAGGATGATGTATGGTTTGGAAAGATTAGGTGGGAAGTTCTTTCAACCTGAAAGTTTGGCCAGCCCCATCAGCTCCCCAAACGTTTTTGAGAGTGACGCCGTAACCATATCCACACCCGTAAAAACTTCCAGGTGTGCTTTTTTTTTTTCATTTTTACAGCAAATCAAGCAAGTAGTAGGAGCGCAGTAGTAGCACTTATGGGATGTGCTCCTGGAGATCGTTATTGGATCCCCCATATTCTGGAATTCATCATCACTCTTCTCTGGAGCCACTATTTTGTTTATTTTGGTCTAGAAAACGTGACACCACCTATGGAATGTTGTTTGCATGCTAACATTCTTCCTCCCCACATCCTAATAACATTCTAAAATTACTTAGTTCCCTTTTTTGTCCCCTGAATATCGCTATGGTATTATTTATGACGTGTTGTTGCTCCAATCATCTACCCATCTCTTCCTCCTCTCTCCGACCCACCCCCAAAACATGAAGCATGCGTTTTCCCCCAGTTCCAAAACCCCTTCCACCCTCAGAACCAAATACGTGACGAAAATGTAACCTAACCTATTTCCTAACTTCTGGCGCAGCATCGGAGGAAGCATCAGCCTGTCGTCTGGGCTTTTATGTAGTATCTTTAAAGAACCTGGTTTTCATGTCAAGATAGCTGAGTTGGCGAATCGCTTGGATTAGATCTCCAGGAGACGCTCTGATGCTGTTTCGAGTTTCGGCACCAGAATCTTTATTTTCAGTACGTTGGCTGCAATCACGAATCGCGATAACCATGCAACCCATCACACAGTAGAATATAGTGAACCAGTAGAATTCGTTACCCCACCTTCCTGCCGAACTTTGTTTATTCATAATTAAGCAGAATTTAGAGGAATTACTTATTGGCCGAGCGAGCTAAGCGACCGAGGTCGAATAGCCATATGAAATAAGATTTTGTGTTTGTCTGCCTGAATGTCCATCTCTCCGCGAGTGTAATTGTGTGTTTGGGACTAGGTAACGTTTGCACTTTTGTTCTGAATCGGACGTAATTTCATGACACGGAAAGAGTTTGGAAAATGAAATTCGTACCTTAGATATTTTCGGAAATAATCGGATTTTCCGTTGGATGGCTAAGCTGATTTTTAGTAGCGGTAAGGCAGCCCGATCTACACGGCTAGTCTCCCCGAGCACTGCATGAGACAAAGCCATATGCCATAGTTCATATTCCACAATGAAGCTGATTTAATGTGAAGAATTCATAGCATAATTACGAATGTTAAGAAAAAAAAGAAAAAACACTTCTTATTACCAATGTCGTCTGCTTTAAACGCGGTTGCTTTTTTTTTTCATTTTACAGCAAATCTCGCACGTAGTAGTAGTAGGAGCGCAGTAGTAGCACTTATGGGATGTGCTCCTGGAGATCGTTATTGGATTCTTTCGCCTGCTTCGGTGTTGAATCCGTTCGCCTGGAGTTTGCTCCTTTCGTAATCAGGAATTTCTGTGTAAGTTGGAAATGAGAATATAGAAAATAAACTAATGTATTATGCATCTCTAGCTCGCAATTTTCAGAACTTACGTATATGCCAGGTAAATTAACCTACAATTGACACGATTGACAGATTCTTGACACATAAACAACTTAAAAGCAATTGGGCGAACACGCCGGTCATGTCTTTTATTTGATGTCTGAAGACCAATAATGAACAAATTCATTTACGTGGATTTTTTTTACGCATTTGTTTTCTAAAGGTGATGCTGCTCAAAGCATAAATATGGTCACGTAAGTCATTTTAAGACACCCCCCCCGCCCCCCCCCCCCCCCCCCCCCGGGGGGGCCTCATGAATTTTTTTAGAACCTCTCGAGGGGAAGGGGTGATACATTTTTTTAGGTCAAATCAAGAGGGAGGTCACAAAAAAAAACACTTACTAGAACAGAAAGGCATTTTTGGAACTCAAAAATGACACTTTCAGCAATCAAAATTTCTAAAATTGCCTGGGCTTCTAAAATTGCCCCCCCCCCCCGTTTACAAGGTACGAGCCAAATTTTAGGCGAGTCGTGCACTGTTTGGAAAAAAGCACGGCTCTTTCATAATATCTTTACTGTGGCAAACGCACATTTTTGGATATGGTGCCCACATATATGACTTCCGGTTTGCCCTCATTACGTCATCAAAGATGGCCGCCACAGATTCACTATAGAGTTTGATGTCAACAGTTGTATCTCGGTAACCAGCAGACCACACATTAACAGAATTTCGACAGGTTAGTGGAAACAGCTTATTAAATGTAAATTTTAAGTGATTTTCAATAGGTATTATCACAATTGAATTAAAATAACAGCCACACTAGCTAATAAAAAAAATGAAACCCTATCGAACGAATTGTCCCAACTGTTTATCATTTTCCCACAAGTCCTAACAATGTTAAAAAGATGGTACTGTTGCCGAATTATTACAAAATGAAAGATATACTGCATATACTTGTATTTAGTAGACTGGCTAGGGGGATGAATTGTTCACTGTCTGTGAAAGTTTGAAATTTGGTATTCATGCACATGAGGGGTAACTGTAAAAAATAGTTAAAGTAACAGGTTCAACCCCCCGAGGGAGGAGGAGGTGATTTACCCTCCCCCCCCCCTCCAAAAAAAAACTTCAACCTTAACAAATCAAAACCATAATGTGAAGCAAAAACGTTCAGCACATAATTCTTGACAGGACAGCTGATATACATTTTTTTTCTTAAAATCAACCCTTGAATCACCAAATCGTATTTAAAGTATATCACCCTTAATTTGCGTGAATTCTCCTTTTTTCAATTGGTTGTTGTAGTGATTTTCGTGTTCAAAATGCTCTTGCGAGTCCTCTAATAGGCCGAAATGGACATCCTTAGGATATTCCGAAAGATGGGGATCTATTCTTTCCACCAATCTCAACCAAAATTGTTTAGCTTAGATAGGGACCTTCCTACGTCCGTTTAAAGGTGTAGCTGTAATTGGTATAGTGGCTAGTTTCAATTTCAAAGTGCCATTGTAATGCCCAAATTTGTATTTGTATTTAAGCTACGTGGCAACTTCGGGTAATATTAATAGAAAGAATAGATCCTCAACTTTCAGAAAATACTAATTATGTTCATTTTGGGGTATTACAGGGCTCGCAAGAACACTTCAATTTCGAAAATCACCTTACGCTTTCCCCGATAAGCCTTTACCTTTTCACCTTTGAATGTGAATAGGACGTTCCATATCTAAATTAAACAATTTGGGTTAAGATTGAATGAAAGAATAGATCACCACCTTTCAGAAAATTCTATGCATGTCTATTTCGGGATATTACAGGGCTTGCAAGAGCATCTAGAATTCGAAAATCGCCATACGCTTTCCCCGCTATGCCATTACCTCTTCACCTTAAAATGGGCGTAACACGGGCCCTATCTACGTTAAACAATTTTAGTTAAGATTGATGGAAAGAATAGATGCCCACCTTTCATAAAATCCTAAGGATGTCCATTTCGGGCTATTAGAGGGCTGGAAGATAACTTCGAATTCGAAAATCACCTTATACAATATACATTCGCCGCTACGCCAGTACCTTTTCACCTTTAAATGGATATAGAACGCTCCCTATCTAAATTAAGCAATTCAGTTAGGGGTGAAAGAAAAACTAGATCCCCCACCTTTCTGAAAATCCTAAGAATGTCTATTTCGGGCTATTACAGGGCTCGCAAGAACATTTTGAAGTCGAAAATCACCACAAGCTTTTGCCGCTACGCCATTACCTTTTCATTTTTAAATCGGTGTAGTACTGTCCCTCTATAATTTAGACAATTTCTGTTAGGAATGATGGAAAGAATAGATCTCCAACTTTCAGGTGTTCCTAAGCATGTCCATTTCGGGCTAGTCGACAGGTTCTGGTATGGGATTTAACTAGCAGCGACAACTTGATGTGACATCCTGATTGAGAAACAGTTGTTTTAAAATTCTTGTTCATTCCATTGTTGTATTATTTTAAAAGAGGATGTGCAGTTTTCCAGTTAGGTATCATACGTTTCGATGTCAGCGTAATGTTTTTAAATAAAATGGAGATAATGTTCAAGGAAAAGGAAATCTACAGCTTAAGGTTCAAATAGTTATATTTCGTGTTTTTTCCAACATTTAACGCAGTGTTGCATCTCAGAGACCGTACCGCTTAACCTGTGAGAGTTGTGTCATTGTGCCATAGGACATTTTTGGTTAGTTATAATTTTAGATTTCCAACGAGCTATAAAAAATTAAAATCGGTTAATTGGTTACAGGGATACACATTTTAAGAATTAAATCATGTGGCGGCCATCTTAAGTGACGTCATGACGGTAAACCGGAAGTGCCGTCAGTGGGCACCATATCCAAAAATGTTGTTCTTGAGCTATAAAATACGTTCTTAAAATTTCATGCTTTTTCCCGGAAGTGCACGATTGTTACCCTTGGCTGCTAGACTATTAGTACCAGTCCTACAAGTACAGTATTTACAGTAAATATTCTAGGAAAGCCTTGCCTCCCGTTTCTAGGTTCTTCTATCTTTCACGTGCTGATTATGTCATAGATGGGCATACAAGCAAATAGTGCATTATCACACGTATTCTACGAAACTTTATGCAAGATGAGTGTAAGGAACCTCAGTGTTTTATAGAACATTTTTAACCCATCGTGCCTTTTCATTAAAAACGACGCACGTTTTTCTTACAACTAGAGGTAACTTTTCGTTGCGAAGTGCTTACTTAATTTTGCTACAGGAAATCATCTGCAGACAGCCTCAATAGCATACGAAAATCGCATTTTTTGGGGGGGGGCTTACATTATTTTTGGTCATCGAAAATTTGCTGGTCACATTTGTATTTCCACTCCGGCCTCCCCCCCCCCCCCCGGCCTAAAATAATGACCGGTCCCGAACGTCTTTCGCCCTAACCCCCCCCGGCCTCTCCCCCCCCCCCCAACACGGGTCTCCGGTTGCCACCGTTCTTTCCACTTTCCTCCGTCTGTATACCCAACACCCACACCACGACGGCATTCAAAGAGAAATCAAGTTACTTCCCGCTTTATCTGCGGCTTAATTACCAACCAACCTACCGGTTCATGTTGCCCGCTGAATGCATTGAATGCATATTGTAAAAGAGACCGTTATGAAAGTAATAAAACAATAAACTTGGTCCAGAGCACCGTCTGCAGACAGCTCTGCCTCTGCTCAGGTTTCGTTCGGTATTAATTAATTAGGCGCAAAAAAATATATTAACGTTCACGAAAAGCGGGTTCGTTCTTGCTCTCAACTACGGCAAGTGTTGAAACCGAAAAAAAAAGGAGAAAAAAAAAACCCACGCAGCACAGACCATAGCTTAAAATTACCGTAATATTATTAACTTCCTCCCGTGCGTAAACGATTCTTTCGTCTGGTGGTGAAGTTTTCTGAAATTTAAACTATAATCCGTTCTTAACGAATACAGCTCAGCGTGAGGGAGTGGAGGTTTCTTGGAAGAATAAGAATGCTATCACTACATTTTTGAATCAACTTCTTCGTTCTTCCTCCTTATTTCTAAAGTGGTCTTCCAAAATAAAACTATTAAAGTTTTACCAACGGAGAAAATCTTAAGATTCCGGTCGTTATATTTGCAGTTGGTAATCCATCGGTAATCTTTACAGCTTTCTCTCTGGTGTACTACGAATGCTAGGTTTTCCCATGGTAATTTATGTAGCCTGAATTCGTATTTGATCCTTGAAACTTTTTTCTGTATTTTGTCCACAAATAATGATACGTACTACATTGGAGAGAGAATAACCTCTATTCAGCTCGAACCAATTAGATATGCCTCGCCCTCCCGGAAGTGACGTCATAGCTTATTAGATAAGGATATACTCACCCCTGCTGATTAGTTAAGGATGACTCACCCGCTGATTAGCAAAGGGTGTCGCAACCACTGATTCGATAGGGATGGGTTACTCGATGATGTAATAATTGAGTCACAAGGCCGAGTCACATCACTGAGTCTTGAATATCAGTGGCTATGTTGGATCTCGGCAGCCATCCTGAATCTCATGTTCTCTTGTCAGCAATCCTGCAGCCTCAAGTCTGCTGGTTCACTGCAGTTCCCAGTTGACATTTTTTTTTTATTTTCTGTAAATTTAGATTGGGAGTGTAGACAATTATTTTCTTAATCAGGGTTGGTATGAGTCTCGACCCCTAAACACTGGGGTGGAAGCTGATGACGGCAGCCACTGGGCTATAGATGCTGTAGATGGTTAACCCCAAAAGAAGCGGCTACAGTGACTGCCTAGTTGCACCAGTCTTCTGTACAGTGTCACAACGTAATGCGCAGTGTAGCCTATATAGACCGGAAAGACGCAATACAGAGACGTCGTAATATGCTATTGATAAAGCCTGCAGCGACTCGTAGCAACTTGACGTTGCAGTGCTAACGTGATTTAAGGCTTAATTTTCAGTTTTTGTCATAATTTTAACTGCAGTTTTGTTATTCAGTGGCATAACTTAGTCAGTGTGGTTCCTGGTGCCAGAAATTGTAGCGGGGGCCCCCTCCTCTGCACCACCACACCTAAGAATATATGTCTATATATATGGATATACTAACTGATAATCCATCAAAGGACGACACATGCGTGGTAAATGATATGAAGTCCCTTGCTTCCTCCACCCTGTCACTTCCCCTTCACCCCATCTCTTTAATGTCAAGTCTCCCCCCATTCACCCAATTCCCTTTCACCCCATCACCTTTATGTATCATTGAGCTTCTTATCATCGAGAGCGAGTGATTAGTTGGGCCTGACCCACGCAGTCGGGAGAGAGGGAAAGAAGAAAATTAATAATTTATCTCAAAGATAAAGTAAACTGTAGTTTACTTTATCTTCATTTACTTTCGTGTCTATTGCAGTCCACGGATATACGACGGGTGTTTCCATATTATCTAATCGATTGTTTTTCTGTCCCTCTTCCCTTCTCTCTTTTTCTGACTCTCTCGTTTTTGCTTTATTTGTTTTTTGTTTAGTTTTGTTTTTGTTTACGTGTGGGCCCTCCTCTACTGTCCTTCAGCATGGGCCCCCCTGCAGCTGCACCCTCCGCACCCCGCACATTACGCCACTGTTGTTATTTCGTAAGTAGCAGATAGGCCTAATGGAGAATTTGGTTCCACGGTGAACCTGTTCGTTCATGCAGCAAGCGATGAGACTATTTTAAACGAAGTTAAAATCCTTTAGTTTTACGGCTGAGTGTTATCCTTAGGATTTCAATTCGACCATCAAACGTTATTATTTCATTACGTCGAAGAAGCCTATTAACTATAAGGAAGTAACGATGTTTTAATTTGGTATGTCATTTAACTAACTTGTCACACTGAATCTAATATTGCGAACCGTGGTCGTCTCTATCTACTACCGTGGTGAAGTTGAAAATAGCGACGGATGGACAGACGGACAAAGTCGTTGTAATAGTCTTCTCAGCCGGTACGGCTGTACAGAAGACTAAAAATGATACAAAATGTTTTTCAATGGATTCTGACTCCAGTTGCTATGGAAAGTAACATACAGAAAGTCGAGTTTAATTGCACAACCGAGAATGGGTAATTTCCAAGATGGCATCCAAGATGGCTGTCGTTAGCTTTAAAAATCACCTAACCTAAAAAAAAAATTGATACAGAAGATGGGGCTTATCGTGTTATACTTACGCATATACTTACGTAAGTATTGCTTAGCTTTCTGCAGCGGAGCAGCGCCGTATTAGAACACAGTGATTCTCATTAGGGGAACATCACTATTGAATGAGAGCAGCGAAGTTTGTGATAGAAATTTGATATATGTCCTTGCAATTTTAAACCACTATCACTAAGGCAAATTTACGACAAAATGTAGGTCAATTCACAATTGACGAATCATGGCGTCTTGAAGGTGTGTTATGGGGTTAGGCTAAGGGTCTTATGGTAATTCTTTTAACTTCTGTCACCATTTTTGCCATTGCAGATTGATAATAGTTCGGTGTCGTGTGATACAGAATACGTAATAGACCTTATCGTACGGTCCCTACCTTTCACAATGCTATAAACGCACAGCGATATATCCCATATCACCACACTTTACTTTGGTGATATGAATATCACCACACTAAAGTGTGATATGGATGCCATGCACAGTAGTGTCGTAATAAGACATTGCCAATACTTTCATAAGGTTGAATTCCTTAATAAAACCCATCGAGAATTAATTTGATTTTTTTATGTCAACCAAAACTTTCCAAATAATGTTTGCTACAAAATAAAATCGTAGCCTTTGCTCCTTGTTTGAAAAATAAAATGATGCCCGTGCTCTTTTATTACGCAACAAAATAAAAGCAAATTAATTCACGCATGGGTTTATAAAGCAGTTCTACATTTTGAAACACAGACAAAAAAATTGAATACTTTAAATACTTATTAAGCCGGCGGGGGGGGGGGGGGGGGGGGGCGGGGGGCGCTAAATCAAAATAATTACGTGAACTTGCGTCAGTCTTTCGAAGACACCAACTGAAATAATATACAAACTATACAGTATATCAAATTTCATCCCTCAAAATTAAGCGTTACACCATTTCCCTACTTCCTCACAAAATTACGAGAACTTGCGTCGGCCTTTCGAAAACACCAACTGAAATAATATACGAACTATACATTAAATTTCATCCCTCATAATTAAGCGTTACGCCGTTTCCCTCTGTTCCCCTACCTCCTCACAAAATTACGTGAACTTGCGTCGGCCTTTCGAAAACACCAACTGAAATAATATACGAACTATACATTAAATTTTATCCGTCAAAATTAAGCGTTACGCCGTTTCCCTCCGTCCCCCTACATCCTCACAAAATTACGGAAACTTGCGTCGGCCTTTCAAAAACACCAACTGAAATAATATACGAACTATACATTAAATTTTATCCATCAAAATTAAGCGTTACGGCGTTTCCCTCCGTCCCCCTACCTCCTCACAAAATTACGTGAACTTGTGTTGGCCTTTCGAAAACACCAACTGAAATAATATAAGAACTATATATCAAATTTCATCCCTCAAAATTAAGCGTTACGCCGTTTCCCTCCGTTTCCCTACCTCCTCAAAAAATTACGTGAACTTGCGTCGGCCTTTCGAAAACACCAACTGAAATAATATACGAACTATACATTAAATTTCATCCATCAAAATTAATCGTTACGCCGTTTCCCTCCGTTCCCCTACATCCTCACAAAATTACGTGAACTTGCGTCGGCCTTTTAAAAACACCAACTGGAATAATATACAAACTATACATTAAATTTCATCCCTCAAAATTAAGCGTTACGCCGTTTCCCTCCGTTCCTCTACCTCATCACAAAATTACGTGAACTTTCGTCGGCCTTTCGAAAACACCAACTGAAATAATATAAGATACTATACATTAAATTTCATACCTCAAAATTAAGCGTTATGCCGTTTCCCTCCGTTCCCCTCTCTCCTCACAAAATTACGTGAACTTGCGTCGGCCTTTCGAAAACACCAACTGAAATAATATACGAACTATACATTAAATTTCATCCCTCAAAATTAAGCGTTATGCCGTTTCCCTCCGTTCCCCTACCTCCTCACAAAATTACGTGAACTTGTGTCGGCCTTTCAAAAACACCAACTGAAACAATATACGAACGATACATTAAATTTCATCCCTCAAAATTAAGCGGTACGCCGTTTCCCTCCATTCCCCTACCTCCTCACAAAATTACATGAACTTATGTCGGCCTTTCAAAAACACCAACTGAAACAATATACGAACTATACATTAAATTTTATCCCTCCGTTCCCCTACCTCCTCACAAACTTACGTGAACTTACGCCGGCCTTTCTAAAACACCAACTGAAATAATATAAGAACGATACATTAAATTTCATCCCTCAAAATTAAGCGTTACGCCGTTTCCCTCCATTCCCCTACCTCCTCACAAAATTACATGAACTTGTGTCGGCCTTTCAAAAACACCAACTGAAATAATATACGAACTATACATTAAATTTCATCCCTCAAAATTAAGCGTTACGCCGTTTCCCTCCGTTCCCCTACCTCCTCACAAACTTACGTGAACTTACGTCGGCCTTTCGAAAACACCAACTGAAATAATATAAGAATGATACATTAAATTTCATCCCTCAAAATTAAGCGTTACGCCGTTTCCCTCCATTCCCCTACCTCCTCACAAAATTACATGAACTTGTGTCGGCCTTTCAAAAACACCAACTGAAATAATATACGAACTATACATTAAATTTCATCCCTCAAAATTAAGCGTTACGCCGTTTCCCTCCGTTCCCCTACCTCCTCACAAACTTACGTGAACTTACGCCGGCCTTTCGAAAACACCAACTGAAATAATATAAGAACGATACATTAAATTTCATCCCTCAAAATTAAGCGTTACACCGTTTCCCTCCGTTCCCCTACCTCCTCACAAAATTACATGAACTTGTGTCAGCCTTTCAAAAACACCAACTGAAATAATATAAGAACTCTACATTAAATTTCATCCCTCAAAATTAAGCGTTACACCGTTTCCCTCCATTCCCCTACCTCCTCACAAAATTACGTGAACTGGCGTCGGCCTTTCAAAAACACCAACTGAAATAACATAAGATAAGATATAATTTATTACCATACAAATTTGGTAAAAGGAATCAGGAACGGATGGCTATCATCCACTGACAGCTGTCCTAAAACGATTTTAAATTTACAAACCATTTTAAAATATAAAAAAAATAAGAACAATGATAATACTTGATTGCTTAAAACTTAGTACATAATTACTATTTAAAGATTTTAAGTTTGCACAAAACATTTAAAATACAAAGCAAATCAAATATTAGAAATAATATTACATGTAATACAATAATGAAAATACACTATTAAAATATTGGTACTATTTAATACTTTTTAATTTTTACTTTTTACTTTTTTCTACTTTTTAATTTTTAATTTTTAATTTTTTTTTTTAAATTTTTATATTGACTTTTAACATATGATGCAATAAGGTATTTGTTTTTTTGTTTTTTTGTTTTTTGTGTGTACATTGTAATTGATATTTTATGGATAGTAATTGTAAATTTGATATGTATCGGCTCTTTACAAGTTTCTGAGTAACTTAAAGCCGTTATTTGGTAATAAACTATTATTATTATTTAAAATACTGTCGCTATTAAAATACCATCGCTGTTAAAAATATAAAAAACATGTCACTGTTAAAAAATTAAAAACATTTAAAAAACAACGATAAATCAATATTTTTTAAATCACGCTCAAAACGTTTAAGGCTGTGGAGTTTACCAATTCTGATGGAAGGCTGTTCCACGGCTTTGCCACACGGTTTGGAAAGAAATACTTCGTTCAGTCTTTTTTTACCGCTGTTTCAGTGAGTTTGAACGAATGTCCCCTGGTATAGTTGTTACCGCGGATATTAAAAAAAAGCTCGGATTCAATATCAACGAGTCTTCGTAGTTCTAGTGATTCAAGTCCCAGGCGGGTCAAACACTGTCTGTTAGATAAATTGTAGCAGCCTCTGAGATACTTCGTGAAGGTTTTTTGTACTGATTCAACCCGTTTAATGTCTTTTATCAGGTGTGACAACCACACAGGACTAGCGTATTCCAGAATGAGACGCACATATGTAGTAAATGCCCAAACTAAGGTTATAACATCGCCTGATAAGAAACAACGGCTTAGAAAATGTCCGATACGTTTAGCTTTAGCAATAACTTGGTTGCAGTGATTTGAAAGATCCTTTATACTATTTTCATTTTTCAATTTTAAATTTGCTAGTAAGTACGTGTAATTTTGATTTTTCCTTCCAAGTTGGAGGGTTTGACAGTTTAAGACATTAATTGGAAGCTGCCAATATGAAGACCAAGACATACAAACTATACATTAAATTTCATCCCTCGAAATTAAGCGTTACGCTCCGGGGGGGGCGGACTTACTAGCAAATTTAAAATTGAAAAATGAAAATAGTATAAAGGAT
>JAHWFP010222768.1:6105-22316 GCA_023313725.1 Lithobius niger | reverse complement strand
GAGCTCAAATCTAGACTGGCTTCAACAAGCTAAAAAGCAGAAACTACTGCTTGTTGGGGCTCCAATCCACTGAAATGTTAGACACCCACATTTGGGCCTATTAATGGCAGTTGATCACTTAAAATCAAGCTGCTCTCACACATAGAGATCTCTAGACAGACTGTCTTGCCCTTGTTTGGTCTCCTCAGTAGAGAATACTCTATGGATGAGAGAATGGGCACGTTGCTGGTAGTAAATAACCGATCGCAAATCTAGACTGGCTTCAACAAGCTAAAAAGAAGAAAATACTGCTTGTACGGGGCTCTATTCTACTGAATGTTAGACACCTTCACTAATTTAGGGTTTATAGTTTAGGCCTACTAATGGCAGTTGATAACTTAAAATCAAGCTGCTCTATGGGTGATAGCAGCTTGATTTTAAGTGATTTAATTTTTTGTTTTTGTACGATATTTAAAAAAAAAACCTATGCGTTGTAATAAACAATTGTAAATCATGTTATTTGCCCTTTAACTGTCGAGACTGGCATTCAACAACACGTTCGTAACGCCTTCATCAAAAGTCGTCTCTCTTTTAATGTAGTCTGTCGTTCCAACCCTTTTTCATGGTTTTGTTTGTTTGTTTGTTTGTTTGCTTGCAAGTTGACATCACTTACTGCGAATTCCGAGTGACATTTATGAGCGTGTTTCATCGTTGAAGTCGCATGGGAAATTAACTGTCTCTGCTTGTTTTTTTTTTTTTCTTTTCTCGTTCGTCTTTCCTGGTTTGTAAACAATCCAAGTGGAGAAAGTGAGCCCTCTTTCTATCCGTGGGTCCGTTTGTCGTCTGGCCCGTCTCTAGGCGACGCGCGACCTCTGGAAAGAAGTTTGTGTTTGGTTTCTGGGTGGTACTCTTGTCGAGCTGTATGCATTCCTCCAGTAACGTCCTACCGGGGCCATTCAACAGCATGATGTTAAATTTGTATCGGAGGAATAAGAAAGTGCCTTCAGTATTTTAGGTTATGTTTGAATTTTGTTCTTTCCTTGAAGACACACAAAGCCAACTGTGATAAATCATGCACTAAGGGTCGTGGTATGGGAGGGACAGAGGTAGCAGATGAGACTGGTCAGAAAACAAAGTTGCAATTGCCTCTGTGCAGGAACCGAGCCTGTAGATATAGTACATGAATTTAAATAAAAAACTTGATCCGTAAAATGAAGTTGCTACTAAAATCAATTCGCGAATAAAATCGACGATTAGATCTAGTACCATAAATATTAGCTAATATTAGCTAA
The DNA here is from genome assembly GCA_023313725.1 of Lithobius niger. Lineage (NCBI taxonomy): Eukaryota > Metazoa > Arthropoda > Chilopoda > Lithobiomorpha > Lithobiidae > Lithobius > Lithobius niger. The sequence continues at coordinate 21,045 of JAHWFP010222768.1, read as the reverse complement.
ATAGTGGCTAATATTATCTAAACAGTAGCAAATAAGACAGAAGAACATCCATCAGGTCTGTAAGCTGACTGTGTATTGTGTAGGCTATCTAAAAGGATATACCGCTTACACGAGACACGTACCCATCAAGTACATTTTAAAATGGGGCAGTTAAGACATAATCTGTTGTAATCATAAGATTATTGGCCGAGCGAGCTAAGTGAAGAAGTGCAAATATGCTGCTGAATTTGAATATTGTGTGTTTGGAATGTTCGTAGTTTAGTTCTGATTTGGTAGAAATTTCATGGCTTGGGAGCGAGTTTGTAGATGAAATTCCTACGCGGTATTTGGGTTTCCGTTGGATGGCTAACCCGCTTTCTAGTAGTAGCGGTAAGGGATCCCAACACTACAAGGCTAGTAGCCCCGAGCATTACATGAGCAGCACAGAGCCAAGAAATAAAAGTCAGCCCCTGATTGGCCATGAAAGAACCACGGTAGACATCCAGCAATGGAATGCTATGTCTACCGTGGTTCTTTCATTGCCAGTCAGGGGCTGACTTTTATTTCTTGTCTTCACGACCACGAAGCCAAATTTCGCTGTCTTTTAGCACAGAGCCATTTGTTGTAAAACACCACAGTGATAAGTTCTTTAAGCGTGAAGAAAGCAGGAAATAATTACAAATAGTAAAAAAAAAACATAGAGTAGTACTATATTACTAACAATATCACATTTTTGAAAAATCTTGTCATTCCTTTTTTTTATTTCTGCCACAAATCTTGTGCCTCTTGGTAGGGCTATCCAGATATGTTCGTAAAAATCGGCGTTGGATTCATTTGCTTGCTTCAGTGTTGACTTTCAGTGTTCACTCGCTTCGGCGTTGACTTTCAATGTTCACTTGCTTCGGTTTGAATTCCAGTGTTCACTTGCTTCGGTGTTGACTTTCAGTGTTCACTTGCTTCTGTCTGAATATTAGAATTCACTTGCTTCGGGTGTTGAATTTTAGTGTTTGCTTACTTCGGAGTTGACCTTCAGTGTTCACTTGCGTCGGTGTTGAATTTCACTGTTTACTTGCTTCGTTGTTGAATTCATTGTTTGCTTGCTTCGGTGGTCAATTTTATTGTTGATTGCTTCGATGTTGAATTTCAGTGTTCGCTTGCTTTGGTGATGAACTTCAGCATTCGCTTGCTTCAGTGTTGAATTTCAGCGTTCGCTTGCTTCGGTGTTGATTTTCCGCGTTCGCTTGCTTTAGTGTTGACTTTCAGTGTTCGCTTGCGTTGGTTTTGAATTTCAATGTTCGCTTGCGTTGGTGTTGAATTTCAGTGTTCGCTTGCTTCGATGTTGACTGTCAGCATTCGCTTGCTTCAGTGTTGACTTTCAGCGTTCGCTAGCTTCAGCGTTGAAATTCAGTGTTCACTTACTTTGGTGTTGAATTTCAGTGTTCGCTTACTTCGGTGTTGAATTTCACTATTTGTTTGCTTCGGTGTTGAATTTCAGTGTTTGCTTGCTTCGGTGTTGAATTTCATTGTTCACTTGCTTCAGCTTTGACTTTCGGCGTTCGCTTGCTTCGGTGTTGAATTTCAGTGTTCACTTGCTTCGGTGTTGACTTTCAGTGGTTCGCTTGCTTTGGTGTTGGCTTCCAATGTTCGCTTGCTTCGTTGTTAACTTTCAGTGGTTTGCTTGCTTCGGTGTTGACTTTCAATGTTAGCTTCCTTCGGTGTTGACTTTCAGTGGTTCGCTTGCTTCGATGTTAAATTTCAGTGTTCGCTTGCTTCGGTGTTGACTTTCAGCGTACGCTTGCTTCGGTGCTGACTTTCAGTGTTCGCTTGCTTCGGTGTTGAATTTCAGTGTTCGCTTGCTTCGGTGTTGACTTTCAGTTGTTCGCTTGCTTCGGTGTTGACTTTCAATGTTCGCCTGCTTCGGTGTTGACTTTCAATGTTAGCTTGCGTCGGTGTTGAATTTCAGTGTTCGCTTGCTTCGGTGTTGAATTTCAGTGTTCGCTTCCATCGGTGTTGAATTTCACTGTTCACTTGCTTCGGTGTTGAATTTCACTGTTTGCTTGCTTCGGTGTTGAATTTCACTGTTTCCTTGCTTCGGTGTTGAATTTCAATGTTCGCTTGCTTCGGTGTTGACTTTAAGTGTTTGCTCGCTTCATATAAAAAAATGAGAATACAGAAAATGAACTAACGTATTATAGCATAATTATCTTTTGACCGAGTAATTGTGACATTCAGATAGAGCCTTGGTATCAGGAAAATCTCCCGAAAATCCTCCTCCTCCACCATACTCACTTACGTTTGCATTACGTAGTGGTTAGAAAAAACTAACCACTAAATCTGTATTAGTTATTACGTAGTAGTTATGTAGATAAGACTAACCAGTTGGTATAATAGTCCAGACCTTTTTGCTCAAATCGCCACGTGCCTGCATAGTTCAAACCGTTTCTTATTCCTCCGCTGGTTGTTGACCTGTCAATACATCACACTGATTCTGTATCATTTAAAGCAATACAAACGTAAGGCAATGAAAAGGGGACGGCATAAAGTAAACGTGCGTGGCTGTAAATTTAAACGTCAAGTTTCACTGGCGTGTTTGATTTGAAAGAAAGGATTTATTTTGGGATTATCCCAAGATTTAGTTATCACCCATGTAAGTAATCCGCCTCATATCTCACCACAGTTTGTTTGTTATTCGGTTGTAAAGGTAGGGTTATTGTTCGCATTGCACCAACAGTTTGACGTGAATAAATAAAATAAACGTTTTAAAACGTTTTAAAGTAGCATCTCTACGAATTCAGCAGTTTAATTGTTTACCGCCAGCAGATAATTCCTATCAATGTCGGTGGAGTACTGTCGGAAGGGTTAGCCCTGTCACACGTTATTTGTCTGCGAGATCTTTGCGGGAGACTCAAGTGACTGTAGTCGTGGCCACACGTCATTGTTCACCGTGTGCGCTTCAAATCGCAAATCCCAATTCTTCCCGAGTCAAAAATAATTGCTTGAACTGGAGTTTCCACTATGAAACGAAATTTGCCAGCAATCTCGATGAAAAAATGGCTATTCAAAAACGCCCTGAGCCCAGTAATAACTGGTGTGACCCTACTTATGCAGTATACTCACTGCTCTGTGGTTCCCATTATCTGAGGAAATCTGAATCTGAACACTTGTAATTTGGTACGTCGAAATCGCAAATCCAGCATTTCTCAGACACTTTGATTTCCAAAGAGATTTCTGAGCATTCGCCATTGAACATGCGTTCTTACGTGGCTGGAGCGAACGTGTAGAGATCAGTGTATCTCCAAGAAGATATGCCAAATGGTCGACGTTTTATTTGAATTTTTTAACTATAGAAATAAAATAAAAAATAGATGTAGACTTCCTTAGATTACGCGTCGACACTTATTCTTGATATACTAGAATAGAGAAAAGTAGTACCGTAAATCGCCTACTAACAACCCCTGGCAAAGCTACGGCCCATCTCCTTAAATTTCGTTAAGATCATCATTCACCAAAATTATAACTAAGAGCTTCATACACAAAGCAAACTTAATGAACTAGTAAACTTCAAAACTAAATTCCTGAACAAATGAGAATGAAGGCATTGCGTTAATGCTAGACCGAACCCTAGATCATGTACATGACTGATCGCATAACCGCCGAATTTTCCGTGATTGAGTTAGGCCTAAATAGCCCTCCACCGCCATCCTTTTTTTTTATCAAATTAATTTTAACAGCCCATGGGTATTTATTTAATAGGTGATTTACAGTAAAATAGTAAAAGAAATACTACAGGACACAATGTAATGTATTTTTTTCTCGTCTTTGTTAACTGTGCAGTAAGGCAGCTTTATTAGACAGTAAATCGCACATTGACTCGGTACAGGATTCGTACTCGCAGATCTTTCCATCCAAGCGTGCTTCCTGTTTCTAGGAACAGTTACCGTAAATAAACCAAGAATGCTGTCATCCGTGTATTCATCACCATTGATGACGTATTTTAATGCTAACAAACGCCCCGTTATCGAGTGGCATTGCGCAAGATGGATGCCATTTATACGCGTGCTACCAGGTTACTGTGCTTTCCGCAGGAAAATGACCCAACCGTCTGCCAATAGGTCGTGTTCATCTGGTTTTGCAATGCATCTATCTCTCGCGAAGCGTGGAAAATGGCGAATGGATATAGTTGAGTGACCCTGGATTGCCATGGCGGCACGTGAGTTTCTGCGAAATGACAAAAACAAGGAAAAAAATTCGTCCGCGCCCTGCGATTATCTCGTGTTGGATTACAGACCTACTTTTCTATAACTTGTTTGTTGTTGATAGTGTTTCTGCGACAATGAAGCGAAAGTTGATGGTTTATTTTGTTGTCATGTTGATGATTTCGTTTTGTTGGGTTAAACTGGCGTAGCGAGCGCAGTGCTTCCACTGTGTGTTTGTTATGCCCACTGTGTAGCCCTCCATGCAGATTCATTGATTAACGCTTCTGTTCACGTTTATCTCCGTTTGTTGATGGTGGTCCATAGCAGTAGGTCGGCTTTTGAGGTCAAAAACTCAAGACCGTACAGAAGTTTGAAGCGCTGTTTGCATACTGGGATAAATAGTATCGGAACTACGTCACCTAAATGAATACGGGGGATGCTAAAAGTGGTATGCAATGTGCATAACACACTCCCCCAAAGCGTGGAGTTAGGAACACAGAACCAAGCAGAATTTTCTGCCACTGTCTGTGACACCAATTGTCAGGGAAAAATTGTCTGCAGCTAATCTTCGTATGGTTACGTGCATATTTATTGGTTTTTACTGAATAACTTTTCAGTGCTTTATTCTTTTAAGCTGGCTCTTCCACCAAAGGAAAGGTCTCGTCGAGACGATTAAAATGGTGTATTGGAAAGTCCAAATCGGTCAAAAATTGGCGAAATGGCAGAAATTTGGTCAAAATGGCACGTTTTGTCTGCGACTGTGCCAGATTATCTGCGACATAGTTGCACGTCGCACCCTTTTCTGCCTTCGGGACACGCTCAAGGTCTATTTTTGACATAAGTGGTTGCCAGAATTCAGGGCTAGTTTCATTTAAGGTAAGAATTCCATAAATAAAAAAAGCTGGGTTTTACAAAGCTGCCATAACACAGAACCAACCTTACATATTTCTCCCTTTGAGGGGTAATATTCCTCCTGAATATGGGGTTTCTTAACATCTCTGTAATGTTAAACATGATGTTTAATGTTTAATTTACATGATTCTGCATAATCTTATCTCAGTTGACCTCCCCTTTTTTTTTTGACTTTGCCCTATCTCTCCACAATACTCGGGACTACCCGTGGAAACTTGCTGTCCAGAAATCGCGTCTTGACTGCAGAAGAAAATTTTTTGCGGTTCTTGTTGTGCCGGTTTGAAATGCTCTTCGCTCAAGGACGGTGTGTATGGACTCAGAGAGTGGGTTCCATCGGAAGCTGCTCACTGAGGATCTCGCCCACTTTCTTAAAAGAAACCTTTAAATCGGAAACCTCTTCCTCGTCGGCCAGGAGGGGCATCCCCCCCCCCCTCGCGAAACGGAAACGGTACGGTGTCAATGGTTCACAATCCTTCCGGCAACCATCCGCCAGCAGGTGGTAAACCTTGCTATTTACTTATTTATTTATGAATGTGGTTGGCACTAGCTGTCCTAGCTGTCGACGTGCTGTAAAAGCCGCAATCACCGCCAGTCCTTCCATAATGCAGAAATTCCTGTAAATCATTGCTTTAAAGTTCGTTGGTTCGTGTCCTGGTCACGGTAAGTTAAAAAAAAAACGAGGGCTCTACACACAGTCTGTCTTGCTTGTGGTTCTACTTGCTGTCAGTCTGCTGATGGTCTAGGTTTTCGTCCATGGTAAGAAAAAATCTAAGAAACATTATGAGCTCTGTGTTACTGTCAATAATATTTTGACACATCGGTGCTGTGTATAGTTCCATTCGTATATCGTATATTGTCAATGACGTGACGTAACTGCTCCCTCCCTAAACGTCACTGACGTCTTTTCCCTCAGTACCTGATTGGGCAGGGCAACGTTTTACCCCATACTCTCATCTAGACTACGCTAAAACTTGGGCCAAGACCAGCGCACACAACCGTGGAGAAAAAAAATGGCCACCAGTTCCAATGAAGTCGATTTAGCTATCGTTAATATTAGTCATGGTGCTTCGTGCGTTATTTCAGTAATTATCTTTTTTTTTTAACGGCTGCAGTCGTTCCGAAAAAAAGTCATTCATTCTGAAAGGGGGTTTCCACGGTATCGTTAGGAGTAGGACAAGTCAAATTTATCGGTATAATTTCATCGTACATCATGTGTTTTTTTAATCCTCACTCTCCATCACTTCGTCCATGTGGCATTTTGGGCCGAGACTTATGCCCTGGGGCCATTTCCCTTTTCCGTCGCGTTTGTGTCTGGCGTTTTTGTCTTTCCGTTCAAAACTTTTTTTCCCTTTCTGTTTTTTTTTTCTTCTGAATTTCGTCATGCGTGGTAATGAAGGTCAATCGTTACCATTATCATAATCATTATCCTTTCCTCCTTGGCTGGGCCCTTCGTTCCTCGGCTTCTTCTCCACAACCGTCTCCACCCACGTAGTAACTCGACGTTCGACTGACAGACAGACATCAGGATGAACTGGAGACATCCAATAAATCGTGAGGGAGGAGCGACTTTGTTTTAATTTAATGGAGGAGAGAGACTCGAACGGACTTGCAACTGGGAATCGGTCGGTCAGCTGACCCACTGGCACCCAAGTCTATTGACCTCTCTCTCCCGTTTCTCGTCTTACGGACGGACGTGGTCGATCCGGATTCCAAGGATGGGACATAAGAGGGAATAGAATGAGGGCAGAATTTTGCTTAAGGTTTTAAAAGAAACTAGAAGAGGCCCGTGGTGTTGGATGTACAATGGAAACAGGACCAATCTAATTTTTGCGCATATTAGCTAACGAAGGCTGATTTTCGTTCGCTTCGCTCACTCAATCAGCGAACCCCTTTCCTGGTCTCCATGCACTGTCATTTCAATATAAGTACGCTTTTGTAGAACAAAATTGAAACCTTTAGGGCCCCCGCAAACACTGTAGCCAGGTCGGTGCGGCCAATGAGAATGCTTACGGTATATGTAGCAATGCGTACTTGGCCGCGGCGGCCAGACAGTCGCAGCGGCCACTGGGATACCGAGCGTCGTGAAAGCGACCACAGGGCGACCCTCCGTGTTCATTTTTCACCACGTGATCGAGAATTGTCAATGAAAAACGGACGTGGAAGCGCGGCACTTTGGTGTTTTGTTTTCATTTGAAGAGTTAGTATTGTTGTCGATTATCGTGAAATGCAACAATGATAAGCGTCGCGCACAAGTGATTGTTAAAACGATCGTTATATTTTATACCATGTCTACATCTTCGTAATAAGATCGCAAAAAATTGAGACTTTTAAAGTAGTCGTCGTCTTGATTTCTGCGATCTTATTCCGAAGATGTAGATTACTGGATTTCACCTTAGCCAAGAAAAAAACTGGATTGATTTGTGAAGATGTGAGCCTATTTTTTTTTAACCACAAACCAAACTAACATGTCAGAAAGCAGCTAGACCGACTGAAATTAGAAGCTCACGGGCTCCCACCACAGCCGGTCTCGAAATATGGACTTACTCCCTTCCTCTTCCCCTCCTTCTTCACGAAGAAAATTTAACAGTTCTTGGAAAACTGTAACACGTGTGTCAGACTTTCAAAAAGGTGGAAGTGGTACAATTAACAGGAAGGAAAGGGCAAAAACCAAAATTTCAAAGGAAGAGGTGAAACGGCCGGTACTGTTTTTCGGATCCCTGCCTCAGACTCTAGATTCCATGGGGGGGGGGGACGTGTCTAAACAAAATAATTAGTGCCCATTTCGACTCCTGCCTCGGTAAAATTAAGTACTGTAAAAATCTTTGTTGAAAAAAGAAAGTATTAGTACCCTTGATCCAATTTTACGAACTGCGAATAGCATTTATTTGTATAGGCTTCTTTAATTTGGTTTCATGACATTTTAATTAGTTCGAATCGCTTGACTAGCCTATGAAGGCCCACACGTACGTAAAAAACTTTTTTTTTAATTCCCAGGACGTTTATTCATAAATACAGAGTTAATTAATATTCAACTCGATTTTCAAGAGTCCTTCTTTCAACAACCATCACCTAAGAAGTTTGCAAAAAAAAAATAATACGTCTTGTCGTGCATTCATCACTCGATCAAACAAAACGCATCAGTAATTCTAAGCCTGTTTAAAAATTGGGTGCTAGCTGGGTCATGATCACCGCCGCGAGTTAAACGACACCAAGTAAAAACAGGGCAGGCAATCGGTGAGTGTGTTTTTCTTGAAGACTCGGCAGAGACATAAGTAGTCGGGGCCAAGGCTGCTCTTGATGCATTCGACCCAGTCACTTAATCACCGACCAATGGGAAGACTCAAATTACAACTCATTCACCAAAGGTCGCTCGCTTCATTACGTAATGGCGACGAGGAAGAGACCACCGCTGAGTAAACGCATCCCCATCTCCTTGAGAGACGCAGCATCCTCGAGGCGTACACTGAGCTCGATACCTAACATCTAGACAAACCTAGATTGCTTCCAGCTGGGTTTGGGGGGGGGGGGGGTTGTTTGCATTTCTGGTTTTGCTTGTCTGTGCCCTTAGATGGTGCTAACGCAGAATAACCGTTAATTTGACACCCTAAGCAATAGGGATGAGTCGGTTTCATTTTTTAACTTCGGTTGTTCCGGTTTCGTGTTTAGATGCCCACAAAACCGCGGTTTTCGTTTCGGGACCGGTTTTTTGCCTCCCTCCACCCCACCCGATTTTTTTTAGTTTTTTTTTTTAACAATAATATTACTAGCTTCCAACTCGATCCTGCTTTCATTTTCAGCAGCGTCATTGATCATGGGGCCTGGCCGTGGCGTCAGTTTTTCTCTATTTTCTTTTTTCACGACTAGCAGCTTTGCTGTCATTTATACGTAGACAATCATAAATGTTTATAAATTTAAAACAACAAAATCAATCTTTGATTTTTCGAACACCGTAGTCATCAACCATCGTGCGTTGTGTTGTTCTTGCACTACATTAGTTATTGCATTTGAATGTATAAACTATATTATTTTAAAGATGAATTTCAGGAAATCGAACCTCCCTGCCCATCTCCCTATCATTAAAATAATATGATGGCCCATAAAAACGACCAAGCTGTCGACGCGCCATTAAGCCTCATCTCCCCCCCCCCCCCCATAAAAACGCAAGAGCTGAAAAATGTCAAAGCCCAACGTTGTTCTAAGTTTTTTCCCCCAAAAAGTGAAAATGGGACCACTTGACTGGAGTTCAAAAAAGTGGTCCCTATAACAAAAAAATAACAAAAAGTATGGACTCGGAAATTTTTTTAGTTCGTGCATTTTTTATGGCTCGTGCGTTTTTTTTGTTTTTTTTTTTTGTTAAAATGGGGTGGGGGGGGGGGGGGGGGAACCCAAGTGTCAATTTGCCACCGGCCCCGCATAGCCTAGCAGTACCACTGAGCATTACGGGAATAAAAAAATAAAAAAAAAACGTAAAATGGTGCCACACAACATTTATTACGCACAACATGCGGCGAGTGACTTCCAAAGTATAGGCTACTGGACATTACGGCGAATGCTTGAAGGATTGACACTCGTGAAGGGTGAGGGTGTTTTTAAACCAGTCGGAAGTTTCACTTGGGCCTGTTTAATTTGTATGGAAAAAGGCAGTTGAATTTTGGGTTGTGGCGAGCTGTAGTGACGGTTTCTGTCTCGGTACTCTTGACAAAGTTGTCGGGTTGTCCCTGTTCTAAGTCTCTGAATACTATAGTGACGCTGTACCAGGCGCATGTATCACTGAGGAGAATTCGTTATGTGGGCAATTCGCCCACTCCGTAAGATGGAATGTACCAGTTTGTCATTCCAATCGCAAGTAGGTACTGTACCTCTACTTCCCCGGTGGAACCGATATTAGAGATTTTTTTTGGGCACCGACGTCTTGTGCGCCGGAGGTGCTTGGGTCAACCCTGGCCTCAACAATCCCCATATCCATTCAGGAATAAAAGGGCCCTGAAAATGTGCTCGTGCCCATAATTACGTTGGCGACATGAGCAAGATCACATTTCCAGGTCTGTCCACTGGCATGTAAAAACTCGTAGGAATTCCTAGCATAAATTTTCCCCTCCCAGAAGACTTTCATCAGTTGAAAAGGACCGTTAAGTCAAATAGCCTATGTTTTTTTCTCCTCTTGAGGAACTTTTAATTATAAAAAAAATAAAGACTCATTAAAATAAATATCGGGTGGAAGTGTTTTCCGGTAAAAAAAAAAAAAAAAGTGAATGGAACTTCAGGGATTCTGCCGGTGTGAAAATGTGTGAAAAAATGTGAAAAATACGAGTGTTGATGTGAAAAAAAGGCAAAACGCACAAACGAAGTAAAAACAATGAAATTATCCTCTCTAATTTTGATTATGCAGGCATGTCTGTGTTGTGTTTAGAACACGAAAAAAAAATATTAGTTGGTTTACAGGTGGAGTAGTTGTGAATTAGCTTTAACTCTCTTGAGTAAAATAACAGAGAACTTACTATGGTTACTGGAAAAGAAAATTTTTTATCAAAGAATTGCGTAACTGGTGTGATAATTATGAAAACGAAGAAATCGTGATACAAAATTATAAAGCAAGTATGTGAAAAAATGTGATAAAAATGAAAAGCAGGTATGTGAAAAACGTGAAAAAAACGAAAAGTGGGAATGTGAAAAAATGTGAAAAAAAAGCTGGTATGCCCGGCAGCACCCCTGAACTTGTAGGAGTCACTGTCAAGCTCGAGATTCTTCGCTTCCGGTCAAATTAAGTTCCTAGTTGACGGAATTCTGAAAATCCTAAGTAATACTCACAATCTTTTGAGTCTGGTTGCTGCATGATATAATAATAATAATAATAAAATTTTACATTCTCCACCTTTAAGTGGGCAGAACCCGGAAGGGTGTTGAGCCAATAACACCGGGGCTGGATATTTATATTTATATTTATATTTATATTTATATTTATATTTATATTTGTTATGGAACGTGTATGACTACAAGCATGTTACCAACAACCTTACGTTGTGACAAAATTGTTCTACGCAATCTGATTAATGAACAACGCTATAGTCATAAACCACATTTGAGTCACTGTTTAGTGAAACATTTCAATCCATTCCGGGTGTTGCAGACATAGAGCCTTAGGGCTTCGTCGGGCAGATGATCGGGTGCGGTTAACGCTCGCTAAAACCCTTTGACCCTTTGACCCTTTTCAATTTTTGAATAACGTAGTAAACCGGTCTACTGTTACAAGTTAAAACTTCAATTGTTTTAAAACTTTAGCTAAGAATCCAGAAACACTGGAAATTATAATGGTTTCTTCATACTTCCTCAAAGGACAAGGAATTGTTACAAATCACAAAACTGAATAATGCCAATACAGCTTTCCAGTGTCGCGTGCAGTGAGTGTGTGTGCGTGTGGGAAGGGTCGGGGGGGGGGGGGACGTTTGGGGACGGGCTAATCATATAGTTACGGAACGTAATTCGGCTAGTAATGGCGACATTTTCAGAGAAATAATAGTTATGCAGCAGCAGCAACAACGAGGATAACACGCAGAACATTTATCGCAACACAGCAAAAAGTACACAACAAACAGAAAACGACAGCTAGTTATAGTGTCCGCGGCCCATCTTGAGTTCGCCCCAGAATGAACACAAATAATCGATTGTACGTGTTTAGTCGCAGAGTACCTTGTTGATATCCAAAGTAGCTACAAAAAACAATGGCGGCCGTCGGTTAAAGTCGCCCCCTCCAGGAAGACAAAGCCGATCACAAAATAAGGGCAGGACTCAAGATACGCCGCGCATACTATAACAACTTTGATTTTACTCAATATTTGTACAATTTCGCCCGAATCATACATTTTTAAGGTAAAGTTTTGATTCTCTGAGGGGACTCTCCCTCTCCTGTTTCTACGGGTTACTTTTGCAACATGGGTGTTGGACAGAATGTAACACAACCGTGTCATACAGGAAAGCTAACGTGGAAATAAGCACCTTTATAGGAAGGGTTTTTTTTAAAACCGTGGCGTAACTGTGCCAACTTTGTCACAATTCTTCACATCATATAGTAGCTTTGAACAAATCCGTTCGTAACGTTTCACCCATGTATCCCCCCCCCTCTCCCCCTCCTTGCACAGGAAACATGACACGATCATTAGCACTGATCCTTGCCCTTTAAAAAGTGGGCTGCTGAAGGGGGTAAAAAAATGAAAAATTTAAATTCATAAGGGTAGGTCGGCCTTCCAGCACGCACGAAAAAAAACCCATCTATCCCACAGTCCGCTACACAAGCATTAACCCTCAATTTTATTTATTTATTTATTTTTTAATCGCCATTAACTGGCAGGGGTAGAGATGAAAGGTAACCCACTTAATAACCCCATGGTGGGGGTTTTGGCGGGGACGCTTCCCGTCCTTAAAATGCATGCGTGATCTTTTGTAATTCGGCTTGGAATAATAGGCAAGGCCGAGCGAGTTTCTAAGCCCCTCAAAAGCTTAATTGCTGCAAACAAGTAGCATAGCGACTCTCCATTCAAGGACACCCGGTCGCTTTTCATGCCATTTTTTTTTATTTTTGCATCGCCTCGCCGCTCGGCCAAGGTTTCCTTCCACGTGCTTCTTGTGAGAATCTTTTCTTAATCCATCCGCCATCTTGCTTTTGTTTTAATCTGAAAATCCTCTCGTAATCATCGCCTTTTACGTTTGAGTTTTAGCATGTTTGACCTCCAAAATGTAAAGCCGGTACTTAACTCACACACAAACAAATGCAAAGTCAAGTGTACATAAATTGATAAAGAAATGGACGTTAATTGTGTTTTGACGTAGGCTTGTGAGGTATAATCCCGTTCAGGCATGAGAATCCGGGTTAAACGAATGGATAATCTTAGATCCATTTTTTGTTTGTTAATCATTGCTGGATCAATGCTGGATCAATGCTGGATTGGGGCATTTGTGATGCAGTGCTGAGCGTTATACGGAATTTTAACGCAGTTCCAACAGTATACTAAATTGCGTTACCGATAGGCCGATGACTCATTCTATAATCTGTAGCTTCCCAACTTTTTATTAGAACTGGTAGCGAACGGCTGTGCAAAAGAATTCTTTGAAATTGAAGGAAATCGTTGGTCCAACTTAAGCTAAAACGGAAACTACACGTAATTGATTAACTCCTGGATAATTTGAAGTGTATAGGTTATCAGCCACTTTCCGAGGAGTGAGATAAAACAATGTCGAGATCCGCAGGGCCGAGCCATTGTTGTATATCTCCGAGGAAGACGGCTGAAAACCTATTTATCATCCAACTAGTTCCCGGCGTAAGATACGCCGGACTCATAACTGATTCCCGCTGATTCCCGCTGATTCAACTGGGCTCTAAAAGACAGCATTATCGAAGCAATACGTAGTGTTTGTTTGTAATTGTTAGTGAGCATATCCATTTCATTGTCGGCCGCTCGCCCTTTTTCTTTGCTACCGTGGCAAGAATGAGCCCTCTTGCTGATTGTTGAAGCTTCGTTTGTTTAATCGTGATCCCTCGTCATTAGTACCCAGCTCAGGACGTTTCGTGATCATGAAGGCGAAACTCCCAGGAAGAGGCTTGTTCATTGCACTACGAATGGGCTGACACCTGCGAGTAACCCTTTAACCTCGTCATTAGTAAGTCTGCTCATAAGCGAAATATATATATATATATAGATTTCACGATCTCAGTCTGACAACGATTGGATATCACGTGCACAACAGAGAACTAATTAATCGTGCTGGCCATCTTCCGCTCGAAAGCTCGACAATTCCACAAAGGTGTCATTGTTGACAGCATTGTTATTCCTTGTTTGTTGAAGGGGTATTCGTTGTTGATATTTCGCTGCTTGAACGGTGGTGGATCTTTCGAATCACGCTACAATGCTCTGGACACGGAAAAGTTTTACTTGGCGTTGTCTGAATGGGGCTATTCGTTGTTGAGTTTCCGTGGTATGAACGGTAATGGAGCACTTTGGAATCGAGTAACAATCCATAAACACGAGCAAATAGATATTGTTGGATGAGATTCGGAGCAGGCGTGATATCCGATATCACTCCTCCTTTTGCATCTCAGTCCTCAACCATTGTTGCAACCCCATCGTTTTCGATTGTTAAAGGAGTAATGAGATCGTGGACTGGGCGGTAATTTAAGGAGTTGAATTTATTTTCATCAGGAACCCAGCATATGGAAATTGATCCAATTTTTTCTTTTTCGGTTTGCAGTTGCTGACGACAATAGGAGGCGGCTGGCCGTTTCACACAGGTAAAAACTACTTATTTGTAATATAAAGTAACAAAATAAGCCATATTTTTTTTCTAGTCATGGTGAACACCTACACAGCCTTATTACATTGCGCTTAACTGGCTTGCCGATCCTCTTGAATCCAAGATTTGGAGGTACGATTCCCTCCTCGCGCGGTGTCACAGTTCAGCACAAAGGACGACTGAAATAATTTTGCTTAGTAGCTTGATGTATAAGAAATATAACCAGCCACTTTCCATAGATAGTGCAGATGTAAAGAAACTTTTCGATTTCAGACAGGTGTCACAGGAGAAGAATAAATATAGTTGGCTGCAGGTCTGGCTTTTTGTTGAGCAACAACCTATTAGAATTTCCCAGTGGTAAAGGAATGATTACGGACCGGAAATTCGCTACATACTGGCTGCCAGCCTACAAGTCTGAAGCACCGTGAAGGGCCCGTCAAATTATAAATTAGTGACAGCCATTATTTTTATGGTTTTTTAAAGGTGAACATTTAGTTTTGTGACTAATCTTAAGGATAAGCTACTTATAGGCTTCTTCATTTAGAAAATAAAAAGACTTTCCCTGACGGAG
>JAHWFP010222763.1:7955-26273 GCA_023313725.1 Lithobius niger | reverse complement strand
GTGTTGGCTTCGTGCCAACAACATCTTTCAGGTTGGGTGTGCTAACCGGGAGGCAAAATTAAAAGTTAAACAGGTGAAAACAGTGATTTTGAATGGGTATACAGCGAATGTATATGACCTTCATGAACGGCTGGTGCACGCTAGGGTGCACTGGTTGCCTCTTGAAGTTTCCAATAGGGATATAGGGTGTGCCTTGCTCAACTATGGTACTATTGTGAAGCATAAGTTTGAGTTCCTGACCATGGAAGGACTACAGCATTGCCGTTCTGGAGTGCGGAGTATAGTGCTCAGATTAAAAGATACTGTGTTGCTGGAAGAGATCCCAGATGAGATAGTTGTGAGAGGAGCCCCTGCTCTCCTGGCGATTGCAGACAGGCCACCCAGGTGCTTAAGATGCAAAATTAGAGGTCACGTTCGTAAAGTGTGTCGATCCATCTACTGCAAGGTGTGCCGTGTGTTTGTCCTGCCTGACGCACCGTGTCTACATGTGACTATCCGGGTTCCCCCCGATCCCCCGGATGCTGGTGTCACGATGAATGGAGTGAGCAGTGATTTACGTAGTGGGCCAGAGCAACAGCGGAAGCCTCCCCCTGTTCCTGCTTCAAACCTAGTGCCTACTTCTTCTGGTTCCAGTGTAGTAGGTGATGTTTTAATAGGGGAGAAATATAACCTAAGTCCTGGTTTGTCGTCCTTGAACATCCAACCTGATGTGCCATTGTTAGATGTTCTTCTCGGTGCGTCTTCAGCCTCCCGTTTTTCTTTGTCAGGTGAATGGATTACTTCTCAGGGGAAGTGGTCAAAGAAGCGTCCTCGGCCAGCTAGTTCACCACCTGCGGCAAAAGCCAAGGCCTTCTTAAGTAATAAGTTCTCGGTGCTGCGTTCTATTGTCTCTGAGTCTGATTGTGATCCTGGTGTGTGTGAAGGTGTAATGCATGAAGAAGAGGAAAGTGTGGAACGTGCTTCGTGTGTTCCAAAACAAGGTTCAAGTCAAACAACCATTGCTGCAACAGTAGTTGGAGTGGCGCATTTGGATGTCGGAGAGCCGGACAAGGTTATTTCCAGCGACCCCGTAAAATTAGGGGACTTGTTTGGGGTGGCGTATTTGGATGTTGAAGAGCCGGACAAGATTTTTTCGAACGACCCAGTACAAATAGGGGTATTGTTGGGAAATGAGGTGGAGTCTGAGAGTGGTGGTGAGGCAGAGAAAGTAGTGTTTAGTTCAGCTATGGTTGTAGAGGAGGTGATTGTAGATGAGGTAGTGAGTGAGGAGATGGTGGAAGGTGCCAGCTAGGTCTGCTCAGTCTTCGTTCTGTGTACTTGGAATGTGAGGGGGATAGGGAACAAGACTCGTGAGGTAGAGTATTTGGGGAACGGGGTTGACATTTTGGGCTTGGTTGAGACTAGGCTCCTACCAGGTGCCATGCCCATTATAGAAAATTGTAGCGGGTTGGCAGGCCCCGGGAATTCTGCTGTTCGTGTTTTTATAACGAGTTGGATTCCGTTTGTTCTGTTACCTGTGCCGGTGTGCATGGGAGTTGATGCCTGTGTGTTTAGGGTTGGGTGGAACCGAGGTTGGCTTACGATTGGAGTGGTCCATATCACGGGGCCTCTAGCCAAAGACGACTGGATCAGGTGGGTGAGTTTCCTGCCCAAGCTTCTTGTACTGGGTGGGGACTTCAACGCCCATCATTGGGCTTGGGGTAGTGGTAAATGTGATGCTAGAGGGAGTATGTTGGCTGACTCTGCGGAATTTTCGGATTTGGAGGTGGTTCAGGACGGGACCACCACATTTTGCAGACGGTACAGTGAAGTGTTACAAGAATCCGTATTGGACTTGTTTTTGTGCTCGTCAGAGCTAGTTCATTTGTTTGCTTTTGAGGTGTCAGGGGACTTGAGGGGTAGCGATCATTTTCCTATTGCGCTGTCGAGTGTGGTTAGCCGGAGTGTGTGTGAAGACTCGCGCTCTCTATGCCACCTTTCTCAGCCAGCCCTTGTGATAGGTGCAGGTGACTTCGTTCCTTGGGTTTCTCGCTGGGTAAGAAGCGACAGGGTCATAGGTCCCTTTCTCATCGGCAGCAACGGTCTCGTCCAATCTGGTGGACCACAGCGTGCACCTGTTCGGTGAGAGACCGTAGGAGGGCATGGCAACGGTTTTTGCTGATTAGGTGCGACGCTCGGTGGTACGAGTTTGTCGGTGTCTCCGAGGAATCTCGTTTTATTATCCGTTAAGAGAAGGCTCGTTAAGAGAAGGCTTTTTATGGGATCAGGCTATGTGGAAGGGTATCGTCTGGTTTACTCCTGTCGCGAGTGTGGGCGTTGGTTCGTCCTCAGGACGTCAAGACCACAGTGTCTTGGGTTCTGGGTCGGGACAATGTGATTTTGAGGGGTGGTCAGATGGCTGAGGCATTTAATGACAACTTCTCACTTGTGTTCAACTCCCCAAGTGGTCTGCCTCCTCCCGCAGTTGTTGAGGCTGCACCGTGGGTTGTAGAACCTCTCCTCTGCGAGGTGGAACTGGCAGCAGCTCTGGATGCATGTCGTGAGGATGGCGCTGCTGGTCTCGATCGAATTTCCTATAGTCAGCTCAAGGATCTTGGGGAGGAGGGGCGTGCGGAACTGCTCTCGTTCTTTCAAACTAGGTTTGATGGGGGTCCCATCCCGCCGATGTGGCTTTTTTCTGTGCTTACCACAGTATTAGGGAAAGGCAAAGTCAGAACTAGTGTTGTCAGCTATAGGCCTATTGCTTTGCTGTCATGTGCCAGGAAAGTGTACGAAAGGATTTTGGTCCGCCGTCTTGTCTGGCAGATTGAAGGCTCCAGCAGGCCTTTCAACGCTCAATTTGGCTTTAGGAAGGGTAGGGGTGCCCAGGATGCAGTCATGTTACTTGAGTCTGGGATTCAGGAAGCATGGGTTTATGGTTGTTATGTGTCGCGGTGTTTTTGGACATCAGGGCAGCTTATGATACTGTGGATATGGCCTGGGTGAACCACGCTATGGCAGCACTCGGTGTGAGTGAGAAGTTGAGGGATGCGATTTTGGCACTCTTGGGCACTCGGTCTTATGCTACCAGGGTAAATGGCCACTGGTCGGGTGTTTGCTCCATGACCAGGGGGCTCCCGCAGGGGAGCTGCCTAAGTCCAGCGCTTTTTGCTGTGGCCATTAATTCGGTGCTCTCTGAGGTGAGCACCATGGTAATGTGGTGGCTATTGAGGAGTTGCTTTCTACTTTGGAATCCGCAGTCGCTAGGGGATCCAAGCTACTCACTGAGCTACTACTGAGCTGATGATATTTTCAAGAGGACCCTATATCACCGGCTCTATGGTGGTTGATGGGATACGTGTGCACTCTTCGTTGAGTGTGAGGTATCTTGGCTTCAGGTTGGATCCGCGTCTCACCTGGGCTGAGGAGGTTGCTACCATTAGGGAGAACATTGTTTCACAGTCCCGTGTTCTCAAGTCACTTGCTAGCAATAGGCTTGTGGCCCGTTGATCGGTCCTTACGGCTTTTTACAGGACGTACGTAAGACCTTGTGCAGACTTCCATCTCCCCATCTTGGCGGGGTGTCGCTTGGTCCTAGGACACGGGAGTTTCTGGGCTCGCCGGGCTTGGGAGCAACCCTGCTCCTAGACAGCAGAGTGAGAGGATTCCGGTCTCCAGTTATTGTTCACCCCTGGTGCCCCTGGGAATGGTGTGGGGCAGCTCTTTGCGCGCTTGTTGGTGTAGGGTTGCCAGACACTGTTCGAGTTTATTGCGATGCTTCATTCTATCCTGATCGGTGGGAAGGTGGAGTAGGAGTGTGTGTCCCAGAGCTACGCTTAGAACGTAGCTACCATCTTTCGGGTCTTCCATCGATTTTTGTTGGGGAACTAGTAGCCATCTCGATAGCTCTAGACCTGTGTTTGGATGTAGGATTTTCCAATTTTGTGATACTAACAGATTCGGTAGCTAGTGTCGCTTTCCTGAAGAGAGGATTTCGGTCGTTCGAGGTGGTCCACCCACTCACAATAGAGATTGGGTGGAAGCTTTTCTGTGCCCGCCAGAATGGGACTGCTGTATCTATATTGTGGACACCAGCGCATGTAGGCATGTTTGGAAATGAGGTGGCTGACTCTCTGGCCAAGGAAGGAAGTGTGTCAAGGGTTAAGGCTAGTGAGGTTGCATTTCTGTTGGCAGCTAGAGATCTTCGCCCTGTTTTGGATTTACTTTCACGAGACGAATGGCAGGTAAGATGGGCAACCGGAACCACGGGTCGGGTCCTTGCGGACATACATCCCACGGTCGCGACACCGGTGCTTCTTGATCGTCTGTCTTGGAGAGACGCGAGGATTCTCTCTCGGTTGAGGACTGGGCATGTGTTGCTGCAGGAGTACCAGTTTAGGATGGGATGGTACAGGACCCCGGCTTGTAGCTGTTGCACAGGGGATGAGACGGTCAGCTACTTCCTGTTCTCATGCCCGTGCTGGGCTTGGTGCCGGTGGCAGCCCCTGAGAGGTGGCGTGGTGTCACTGTGCACGGTGTTGGGTGTGCCCCCTCATACTGTTACTACGCTACAGTCCATCCGGGCGGTTATAGGGTTCTGCAGGGCGACAGGCCGGTTCGTGTGCTGATGGGTCCGGGCTGCTATTGAAAAGTGGCGGCTGTGTTGGTGCCTGCTGCTATCTCCTACTCACTCTGATGGAGGTTGACTGGTGTCTTTGATTGGTTGGGTAACTACTGAGTCTTTGTGTAGCTGTAATCGTTGGTTGGTGCAAAGTTGGTGTTGGCCGTTGTTGGGATCTGGTAAGATGTGTGAATTCTGTATAAAACGGTTCGGTTGTTAGGTTACGGTTTAAGATTAAGTTTAGAGTTGAGTGTATGACTAAGGTCCATAGACTCACGTAAATAAAAATTAAATTCAATAAAATATTGCTTCAAATAACTTGTTGCAGATAAGAAAAGAAAACCATTCAGCCCGAAAAAAGTCTGCAAATAAAGATACAACCAAAACAAATGATATTGCAGTGAGATGTAAATAAACACCAGTTGTGGCATCCGGTGACTGTAGTGAAGCCCAGTGAGCATCCATCTAGACGCCATACAATGGGCTTCACTGCAGGCCTTCGATGGCAGGAAAGCTTAGTTTATAAAGATGAGTAGTTTCTGTTGTTCTTTGAACCTTAATGTCAGCATGACCGAGTAGGATTTGAACCGGAGACCTACAGAACAGAGACCACCACGCTAGCGGCTTAACTACAGTGACATGTTCTCTCATTGTGGTCGTGCTACTGTGTCCTTATGTTGTAGACCAGCGACTACAGCGATATTCTCCGAATCTGAAAATCGGTATTCAAATTCCACATATAAGCATAAAGGGCAACATCTGTCTTCTAACAATTTTTATGATAGTTTAAAAGTATTGCTCAGCTCTCTATCAACAGAAACTTCTCCAAAATAAGATCATAAAGCAACGTAGTACCAGGAGCCTATAGAAAACAACTAGGAGCGTGTGTGGCTCGTCTATGTTAGGAGTGTTTAATTTAGTACGATGTGCCAACGCCAGAAGGAGCAACAATACTGCGCCTGCGCCAAGTTGTCTAAATTCGAAACTGAAACTTACCACGCAAAGCAGACGTGTGCTAGGAAAGCCACGCTCTGTTTTATTATTGGCTAGAGCAACTTACGAACAACTGATTGTCTGTTTGTTTAGTTTTTTCATTATCACTTTAGTATTGTTTCCATGTTAAACACTTATTGTTTAAAAACAAAGGACCGAAACTAAGCCTTGAGAACGTGATGCACACCTCTAATCATCTCGTGCAGGTGGCGACCTCTGCCAACAAATTTGGACACCACAGTAGTCGCTTCTGACTTATCACTAGTGGAAGTTACGGAGACACGCTCCTAGTTGTTTTCTATAGGCTCCTGATAGTACTGAATTTAATGTCTACTTTAAGCTTTAGGGGTCGTAAAACAGACAAAAATTGAAATAAGCTAATTCAGAAACTGATTTCTCCTGTAAAAAAAATGGTTTCACTCTGTCTTAGTATGATCTGTATGTGGATATTGGAAATTTGGCCGGTAATATTGTTTCGTTACAAATGCATGTGGGGGGAGGGGGGGATGGGAGTCACGAAACAAACACCACAGACCTGTGGAAGTTAGTTACCAATCATACGCAGTATTCAAAAAAAAATTTGCCGTGGCATTTATACCTTGTTTTTCTAGCCAACTTTATAATTAAAAATTTAGCAAGTAACCTGTAAAATTGTTTAGACCGACATTAAATGACACACCGCCTTTAAACAATGTTTTTATTGGCCCAGCTTAAATCTGACTTTAGAAATAGTTTCTAACCGTAAAAACATAGGCTATTGTTCAGTCTTCCAACACTCTCCTGCAAGTATAGGCTACAACCGTTGTCAAAGCTTTGTCTTAGAAAGCATGGGTTAAAGACTAAATTGCATTTTTAGTTTTATTTTCAGGACCCTTCGTACGAGTAAATATTTTGAAACAAATAGACATCAAATAGAAACACATTTTTTTAAAGAAACCTAAATTTTTGTAGGACATTTTCAAATTACTCACTTTTCGTAAGAAAGTAAAAGAAAAATTTCGTTAGGCGCTACAACAAACTGCAAGGGCATCATTAATTTATTATTATAGACTAATAAGTTGAACGTTAGGTATATTGTATTTACGGAAATAGCTTAACTATATATTATATCCGCTTTAGTTCACAACTTAATAAGGCAAAGTAAACCCATTGGCAGCAAACAATTGAAGACCCAGGAGTTTGTTGGAGAGGGGAGGGGCGAACTAATCCAGATTCTGTCTCGAGAAATTTTCAAGACATCGACCATCTTGAATCCATCCAGCAATGCTTTACCAAATCATTGCCTGGCATGCGGTATCTATAGCCAATCATATCCAGCTGAGTTTGGAATCTCTGGAGCTCTGTCAACTTAAGGCTGATCTTATTTTGACTACTAAAATTTTTCGGGTTTTCTGCCAATGAGCTATCTCTTTTTCCACTCAGTCCAGCAACTTAAGACCCGTGAACATCCCTACAAACGTATGCCTCATTATGAGACTCGATAGTGTCAAAGCTTCTTTCAAGCTTCTTCCAAGCAGGAATTCAAGCAGGAATTCCAAGCTTCTTCCCTGTTTGGAATTTGCTGTCAGAGCATACGATTTTGTTATCATCCGTGAACGCATTTAGTCGCATATTAAACAGTAGTCACTTGAGCAGCGTTCTAAAAAACTTGAATTTTGTGCTTAGTCTTTTTAATATAATTCTTTGTTACGACAAACTCTATTTGAAGTACCTATTCATTTTTACAATGCGACTTTTACTTACATCAGGGCTGGGCAATCTTTTAACCCTGTGGGCCAGACTTATGAATAGGTAATGGTAAAAAGGGCCGTGCCCTTAAATGGGGTACTATAAAACAGCTATTATCTTACTTTTTTTTTAAATCAACAGTTAGACCTTATAAGCCTACTACATCCAATATATACATGACTTTTTTAAATCATCTTTTCCGTTTGTTTATGAACAGAAGCGTGTAATTTTTACACAGGGTTTTGTTTAGGTACCTGCATGTTTCATATTTTTGGATGACACAACGCGGGCCAATAACGACAGATTTTTTTAAAGCCATGGCGGGCCGCACTTATCAGGTAGGCGGGTTGCATGTGGCCCGTGGGCCAGGGGTTGCCCATGCATGACTTACATAGATGATTCATGCGTTATTAATTCTCTTATATTTTATTCAATCAGTGTTATGGGACAAATGGTCTACCATCTTCCCCTCTACCCTCGTCATTGGGGACCTTTGTGTCGCCGGCAGGTCTAACCGTGGTGGCAACGTAGTCGAGTTCCTTACAATGGTCCAGGTTGCCATTGTGCCACACACTACAGAGCTGTTAACAAACCTCATCTTCTTTGGCCATACTATTTTTGAACTTCTCTTTTTATGTATACAAATATTTTATTATTTTATTACTTTGCATTGCTTTTACCGTTTAATCAGTTGGTTGCTTTGATGATGCCCCCCCCCCCCACCCCATCCCCATTCCTTTTTCACATGCATCTTAACTACCATTGCTTTTTAGGCTGGCACTCAATGATCCCTGTCATCCTTATCGGTCCTGTTAGTCTTGCAATAAATGTTTATTATTATTAAATTGGCTTTAAACTGTTCACTGCGCCACTTTTATTAGTAAAAAAACTTACTATTATTTTTAATGCACTTATTTACCCATAGCTAACCCACCACCCGTAAGTAATTTCTTTTGGTTTTTCTTGTCAATCTTCCAACGTCAAAACACTTTAGAAATTATTTTAATGAAATTAACTTTGTAATGTCTAACATTACAAAATTCCCAACGTTTACTGTTTTTTTTACACGGCAAATTTTATTTCACTTGAGAAAGTTTTTTTAAGCATTTAGTTGCTGAGTATAACGAAATTGTTGAAAAAAAACCTTTGTTTTGTGGTTGAATTCGGTACCACCCGCAGTTAACTGACTGGCTGATGAATTGGTTCAATTGTCCACTTACACCCACCTGAAATAATATATCGGCCCAGCCATTTGATAGATACCAAATATTGTAATAATAAGTGAACAATAACTTACAAAAATTGCGAGTGCAGAAACAACCGCATTGCTGGTGTTAATGGCCCTCCATACTTCTTCAACTGAAATATTGCCGATTTGAATAATGTTGTGAATCTGGGTCGTATCCGGACATCCACCTTGATCGTTAAACGTTTTCTTAATATCGAAAAACGTTTTGGGTTCTTGATAGCAAATGGTAAAGTGTGGAAATATTTGCATGCTTCTTTTGGTTATGAGGGCATCAACAGCGACAGGCCGGCTCAGATAATAAGCAAATCGGTCGTAAGTTTGGTAGCAAAACCCGCCGAGGCACACCAGAAGCATCGTAGCCCATGCAACTTTCGAAACTTTTGGTTGACTGCTATCTGCAAGGAAATCTAGCCCATAATTGTTGGATGCAACATCTTTTTCTTTTGCCACAATGAATTTAACCATTCGTCGCAGCCGTATTTTCAAGTAGTCATTCCGGTTGTTGGGTTTCACGTGGCGTAATTTAGGGTCTTTCATTTCGAGACTTTCAAACCAAATAATTTAATCCAATTTCTGGAATAAAAAAACCAATTAGGCAACAATGGTGTATATAAGCAATACAATATAAATTCAAACCTTTGTAACTAGCCATTATGAACAGCAATTCGACGCTACATTACCTGGCGATTTAAGATACCATTCTACATTCTCTCAGCATGTGAGACACCATTTCATTAGTAAATCCCCTATCCACTGAGACTACATTCCGTTAGATCGCTCAGATATTGAGACTTGAATTTTTAAGAATCCTTCCTGACTGTTGAAACAGTAAGTATGTTGCCTAGCCTGTTGCCTAGTCAATTTTACAGTAGGTACGTAGCCTAGCCTGTTGCCTAGCCAATTTTACATTAGGTATGTTGCCTAGCCTTAGCCTGTTGCCTAGCCAATTTTACAGTAGGTATGTTGCCTAGCCTTAGCCTGTTGCCTAGCCAATTTTACAATAGGTATGTTGCCTAGCCTGTTGCCTAGCCAATCTTACAGTTGGTATGTTGCCTAGCCCGTTGCCTAGCCAATTTTACAGTAAGTATGTTGCCTAGCCTTAGCCTGTTGCCTAGCCAATTTTACAATAGGTATGTTGCCTAGCCTGTTGCCTAGCCAATTTTACAGTAGGTATTTTGCCTAGCCTGTTGCCTAGCTAATTTTACAGTAGGTATGTTGCCTAGCCTTAGTCTGTTGCCTAGCCAATTTTACAATAGGTATGTTGCCTAGCCTGTTGCCTAGCCAATTTTACAGTAGGTATGTTGCCTAGCCTGTTTGGGACTGCATTAATATTCTTCTGTACAGCTCCTAGCCAATTGAAATTCTACAGTATGTCTTACGGGCAATGTTAAATTCATTATACAGTAAACCTTGCAGCCAACGATACTACACAAGTACACTTCTCCAGTCACTGATACTGCAGTTTACTGCAGGCTATAGCTAGTCGTTGCCACACAATTCTAAAGCTCTTCTCCTAACCTTTTGAAATCCAGCTTTCAGAAGGGGTTTATAATTAATAAATTAAATGGGAGTCTTTGGATAAGGAAACGCACACTAATTATTCTACTCCGACACTCCGCTCAAACCCTTCCCCCCTTATACGTACTAATTTTTGCTATTGAAAATCCACCCTCTCTTCGGCCATCGTAGATTCTAATTTAATATGTCTGTCGTCTCGATAATTTGCTGCGTATTTATCTCCATGGTCGATGTTACCCCATATTGCAATTTCAAAACAGAGAGTGGTAGGTCTATCATACTATACAGTAAAATAACAATTGTCCATCGCAGCAGTCGGGTGACATTATCTACTGTAAATGCAGCCTTGTTTCTGTTCATTTATACTACTATGATGCGCAGTTTCGCAATATGGTGCTCCTGTTAACCCCCATTAGACATTAGAGGCTGCGATATGGCCATACACACTTCATAATAATTAAATAATATATTGATGTTTGTTAGTTCGCGATTAAAGCAAAACAGGACTAAAAAGGGCCGAATCCACTAATATCTAGCCGTTTATTGACATCCTTTCATTGAAGCACTGCTGTCATTCAGGTAATGGTGCTTAACTGGGGAAAAAACTGTAAATTAACCAATAAATTCTCCATTAAGGATTTTTAATGTCCAAGTAAGGGTTGCCTTCAATCTGCAATATTCAAAGACATCCCTTCTATAGCCTAACTATTCATTGATATTAGGGCGAGTTACGCATTCCCTACATGGACTAAATGAAATGGCTCTAAACCACTTCTACGTAGCAAATATCACCAATAAGCAGAGGGACCAAACAAGCTGGCTTATTCCAGAAAGGAGCTTATACCGTAAAGCTCACAAATTGGTTAAGGTATTATACCTGAGTGAAAACACCGTGGCCACAATGGATACATGATTACAAAACCGGTGCAAAGGATTTATATTTGGCATATAAAATTGGTACCAGTCATTCTTTCGCCCAACCGAAAATATATTCAACTTCTGTTTGTACAGATGGTAATTCCTAAAGATTTACAACTACAAAAGGAAGCTTAAGGTAATCAGCGAATTTTTGCTAGTCAGCATTAGCCATTAATAAATTATTGAATTATTAAAGAGCAATTACATCCATGCATGTTGACATGCATGTTTGACTTTTGGATCACTTACACAATAACTAAACACAAGAATTGCGGTAAGAATACGTTACTTACGTCTAATATAACAATTTAATTACTGTATCACCAAAACACGACACGGGGGTCGCCATTGTTTTGCTGGAACTCGTAGAAATTAATGCCGACAAACGAATCTCTTCAATTTCGATTCGCAGCCGAATGAGGTAGCTGTATTGACTGTGAGGAGCTCATGCGTCTGGCGGCCTTAGCTGGCCGGCAGTGTAGTGGCCAGCTAAGGCCGCCAGACGCTTGAGCTCCTCACAGTCAATACAGCTATCTCAATCGGCTGCGAGTCGAAATCGAAAAGTGACATCTATCGGCATTAGTTTCTGAGCGTTCCAGCAAAACAATGGCGATCTCCGTGTCGTGTTTTGGTGATGCAGTAATTAAATTGTTATATTGGACGTAAGTAACGTATTCTTACCGCAATTCTTGTGTTTAGTTATTGTGTAAGTGATCCAAAAGTCAAACATGCATGTCAAAATGGATGTAATTGAGCTTTAAACAAACAGTAGAGGGCCCAGGAATAAACCCTGTGAACTGTTGCAGTGTGTACCAAAAGAAGTAGTTGTAATTGTTGAGTTGTCACGCCACGCCGAATTAATGATCCTACTGATGTGATAGGCGCAGAGAGTAAAGTCAGGCGCAGACGGACCACAAACCGCGCCACAATCGCAGTCGCAATCTTTGGTGTTTGTGGCGCGTTTGTGGCGCGTTTGTGGCATAAAAATCGCAATCGTGGCAGGTCAGGTAAAAATCCATGAGAGTGTACTGGGGCTTTCACACGCAGTGGCGCGCTTCTACGTCTGTTGGTAGACCGCCTCCAAATCGCCTGCAAGCGCCCCATACTCGACTATTTCGGCGTCACGTTGCGACTTCAGTGCTACACAACCTGTTGAGTAATCGGTTGGTTTGTTAAGTTAATTACATCAGCTGGCTTTGTTATTGTCGAAGGTCGTCAAAAGGATACACATGAGGGGATGGGCTAGACATCCGCTGATACCTGCCCCCAAAGAGAAAAATCAAGAAAAAATATATATATAAAGCTAAGCACAGTGTGCAGTGTCATATAGATACAAAAATTATACAAAAATAAAAATAAAAAAAATTAAAAACAGTGAAACACAACTAAACGCAACTAAGAAATTTGGTTATATTAACTTTTTTCAGCCTAGCATCTAAAGTTTTTAAGGCTCGACGACCCGACTAACTCGGATGACATGTCGTTCCATGGCTTAAGAGAAGAAGAATTTAGTGCAGTCTCGCCTTACCTCCCCGACAGACTGTTAGTTTCAAATAGTAACCCCTGGTGTGATTATTTCCTATGAACGAAATTAATTTATCAGCATCGAAGTCTGCAAAACTACAGAGTATAGCGAAATTCAGGCAAAGGTCCGTTTCTAGACGTTGCAATTCAAGCGATTCAAGACCCAAAAGGATCAGTCGCTGTTTTTAGGGTATATAAATTTAAAACCAGGAAGATCCTTGTTTGCGATGTCTGCTCTCGAACGGGATCAAAATGTCTGAAAGGTGCCGTCAAAATGTCTGAATTCTACCCCCAACCTGATTGCCACGCATTTTGTGGTTCGTCTGCACCCGCCCTAAAGCATAAAATTTGTGCCTTTAGCGTCAACTATGGTAACACTACATATCGATATAGTAGCCGAATGTTTCAGCAATGGAAAAACATTGTAAAAATATGGTTGGGGCATTGCATCTAAACCACCTACGGACTTTCACTAGCAGGATAGTCACTTGTATCGCGTGTTGTTACGCACCGATCTGAGGCCGCGAGGAGCTAAAAATTATGTGATTTTTAATAAGAATAAATAAACTGCAGACACGGAGTGGTTTATAGGTTGGGGTTTGGCATGTTTACTCTGACACGTTAGGTAAGGAAGCTGCTTGGTGCTATCTGAAATACCAAACACAATCTGTTTGTTGCGTGTTATCTTCCCGTGGCGCGACAAAACTGCAGAAATGAAGACCATTCATGTGTTTTTAATTGGAACACGAATTACTTGGTAAAATGCAACAGAAATAAACTTGGCATTTTAAGAGACATGAAACTGCAACGAAAAGCTGAATAAACAAACACCCGTCGTAGCATCTGAGTATTGCAGTGAATATCTGTATCCGGTTAGGTGGCTGGCCCAATCTGACCGTACTAATAAAAACGACAACATGAAAGAAAACCATAACACAATTTCTTTTTTATTCGCGGCCTATTTTTCCAACTTTTTTGTTAATTGCCGTCCATGTTTTCGTCAGGGTTTGTTTTTTTCTTTTTTTTTTTTTTTTGCTGTGGTTTTTTCCTTGTAGTCTCCGTCTCACCTTTATTTTTCCCCCACGGCTTCTTCTTATTTTTTCTGCACGTAATTAGCTAACCGGTCACTGTACGATCCTGGTGAGGATGAAATATTCAACAAAGTAAAATTTCTGGCAAAAATTGGAAACGTCAACTGGCCTTGTAGCGCAATAGAAGTGACTAAATTGCGGAAAACAAGTCTTTACCAATTTACAAGTCTGCATAAGTTCACCAAAGGCAAGTCTGCATAAATTCTACCCCGAACCTATAACAAAAAAAAAAAAAGAAAGTTTTCGACCTTGCCAGGATTCGAACCTGGAAACTTCTTATCTGTAGTCAGAAGGGTTCTCCATTGCGCCACAAGGCCAGTTGACGTCACCGTTTTCAACCAGAGCTTTGGCTTTGTTGAATCTTGCATCCTTATTAGGATCTGAGTAAACTGGTTAGTAAATTATGCTCAGGATAATATGAAAAAAAAATATAATAAAAAGCGGGGGGAAGGGGGTTAAGCTACAGAATAACGAAAGCAAAATGAAAGAAAAAAACTGACGGAAACAAAAACGGAAAAACATAACTTAAGAAATAGGTCACGAAGTAAAATGAGGTTTTGTTGTGTTGCTTTGGCTATTACATGTAAGGTCAGGTATGGCCAGTTGCTGTGGCTGGCAGAATGCGAATATTATTAGGCAGGGTATGAATTTCATCCGGAACCGACTTTAATAACACTTTATTTTCCCGTAGTCTTTCTCTGCCCCCCCCCCCCCCAGATTTTAGCGGTTTATCATTTACCAAGGGCCAGATTCAATCCTGCTTTGCCTCTAATCATGTCTTTCTTTGAGGAAGAGAATGGCTCATACTATTAGTATTGTTAGAAGTACAGGTTATCGCCTGTTTCCCGAGTTCTGAGAACTGACAATGTCGAGGGCCGCATGCTCGAGCGATCGTTAGTTCTTTACACGAGGGAAGCAGGCGATAACTTATTTATCTACCGATGTCCGCATCTTTGCGCGACAGTGAAGAAGCATGCGACTCCAATAATGATGCAGTGCATGGACTAGTCCAACAATGCAAGGCGGAAAGGAAAAAAGCGTTTGCGTTTGTGTATAGTGTTCTATTACGGCTTCGGATTTGGTATTCACGGATTTGTTTGATTTGTCGATTGATGGATATAGATGGTTGTGTCAGAGGTCGGTGCGCAAGATCGCCCTTACATTGGGGCTGAAGCCACCTCCCTTTTGCCATTTTTCTTTGCCTTCTTGCCCTTTTGGTAGACAGAATCATGCAGAAAATCTTTTATGAAAAAATATTTTTAAAACGTTCAAACAAAGGTTTCTTCGACGATCCGTAACACCATTAGTCCAAAATAAGGCGCGTCCCCGAAAAAAAAAATCCTCAGAAAAAGCACCCCCCCTTCCTTTTCTTTTGTTTGATGTTCAGCGGGCGCCCTTGTCGCTGCGTCCGACATTTTACATGGAAACTAACCATCTTCACAAGCAAACAAAAGTGTACCGCCGAAACTACAGATTTTAAAGAAAATTTTAAAGGAGCAACTTTAAATTTTCACAATAGGCGTCATATTGTAATGAGTTTTAATGCTTGAAACGTTACCGATATTGGCCGTTGTCAGAATTTATCATGGTAAAAAATAACTAGCCGTTTAGAAAGTAAATTAAATTTACAGAATGGGACGTGTAACACGGGTTTCGTTTACAAATAATCGTGTGCTGAGAACTAGTTCACCGGTGCAGCGAACAGCCCTTTTTCATTGTTGTGTCCTGCATCGTTGTATTGTAATCGAGTACTGAGCACCGGAGTTCTCAGTACCGGTTGCTAGTTCTCAGCCCCCCGTTCATTGTTGTGTTCCTGCATCCGTGTATTGTTACAAGAATGCTGAGATGCGGATATCAGTAGGTAAGTATAGGTTATTACCCGCTTTCCGAATACTGAGATCAACAATGTCGAGGCCCCGCAGGGGCCGAGCCATTGTTGAGCTCAGTACGAGGAAAGCGGGTAATAACTTATTTATCGTCCAGAACGTAACAATTGAAAAGCGCATTCACTGTTATTGTTATTGCAACATCGTCTTTGTTCGCTGAGGGGGAAAATCGGCATTAGGATTGTTTTTTGTTTTTTTATTTGTGTGCAAACATTGTTGCACACACAGTCACATTGTCAAGCTTTCTGAGCAAAAGAACGTCAGCACGATTCGTTTTTTGTTGTATGCTTGCTGACCCTTTGTCGATCTCAGTACTCTAGGCCTGGGATGAAGGAATCAAGCTTGTTGGCTTGTTACAAGTATTGGTGTGTAGTATTGAGATCGTCTAAACTGGGTGATAAAGGACACACACAGTTTTGTATTAGACCATGCGTTGAAGTATCTTCTTACAATACGTTTACATGGAACCATACTCCCGAAGACGTGGTAGTTTAGTTTTAGATGTTTGCCTGTGCCCCCTTAGTCTTTGGATAACCAGTTGGCAGCAGTTTGGAACTTTACTTCCTAGAGTGTTAAGGGAGATACTTCCGTAACCAGTATTTAGACATTCTTAATGTATTTATCACCATAGTTTGCCCTAAGGGTTGTTGATTGTTTTTTGAAGCATACACACAGTACGCAATAGTTCTTCTGTAAGATTTAGTAATGGTCAGTTGTCATGCTAACAATTCCTTCTGGAATTATGGTAAAGGGTGGGGGGGAGGCAGTGCCGGAGTCAGAACTTAATTGTTGGGGGGTGGGGGACCGACAAAGGGTACATCTGGACAAGGACTTTATTTATCGAGGCACCCACGTTAACATATTTATTCCATTTAATTCAACCTGAATGCACCGTATGCTTCAGTGTATAGTCCAATTCCTTCCGCTACGTCGCTACTTTTCTTTTGCGTGTGTCTTTCAGTTTATCCATCTGAAACATTCCGTCACGTTGTGAACATGTCTGAATTGTTTTCTAGTGGAATGCTTCTAATGCAAAGTGCTATTTCGACCTTTGATGGGGCGCCATTTTTGATTGGAGCAACGTAGCGTCGTTTTCTCTGCGCCATTTTTCTCAGCTCGTTAAGGGCTTTAATATGATGTGCTACTCGCTTCCCTTCCCGTTTGAAATTACTGAGTTGCGCCCCCTGGGGCCCCCATGAGGGGGGAGGGGTACTTCCATGTCTCTTATGCCAACGGTATCGCAGTGTTAAAAAAGCGCAATTGCGTCTCTGAGTGCCTGGGGTGACTTGAGCGGTGCAAACGTCCGCCGTTTACCGCAAAAGCGTTACCGAAAATGGCGTCCAATTTCGAAGAAATAGACATGGAATTGTTTATTGGGGGAGTAAAGAACTATCCTGAAATATGAAATGTTGCTGCAGAAATGATTGAAGACTCATTGGGAAGTAATTAAAGAACTTATCCGAATTTTTTAGTTAATCTGTAAAGATGTATAACATTTTCCCCTGGTAGTCTTAAATTAGTACATCAATGTACCAAAATTCGTCGCATTGGTTTTAAAACATATTATTTGTTCACGAGGTAGGCGAAAAACGCAATATCGCCTCATTGGTTTCAAACTATAATTTTTTGTACACGAGGTTGGAACCGAACGCGCACATACGTCACCGAAGCGGCACCGCAGCGTCAACGCGCGTTAATAAAACGCACGTGTGCACCGCCGCTTAACGTGATGTTCGTCCGAGTGCCCGACTGCTTTCACAAATTTGATAGGCTGAGTTTGCCATTCACTTTATAATTTTTTAAGCAAGGGTCTTACAAGTTTTATTCAGCCGTAAGTTGTAAATAATTTTTTTCCTAGCAGCACTAGGGAAACGTATTAACAGATGTATTAGCAGCCGAAACTACCGCCAGTGCCCCGCATAGACTTGAATGAGTTCAGATGCAATCTAAAATCATTTTAAAAACATGTTGTGCGTGCGTGTTTATGTGTTTGTGTGCGTGTACATCTACTCCTCTTGAACCAAGGCACCTACAAAACAAAGATGGGAGTTGGTCGAAATAAAATATAATTAAATTGAGCAACCGTTAGGCCTATTTATGTCGCTATAACTTGATTTTATGACCCTCAATATGCGAAAAACACTGCAAACATAACGTCAAACTTTTTTTTTTGCCTCATAACGTCATGCAAAGTTTATGCCTGAACAAATTTTTCCTGTGACGTCATGAGAAGGCGTGCTGATGGATACGATGGACGAACTGTGAGCAATAATTGCAATTAGGTTGCATCGAAAAAATGAGTACATGATTTTGTGATGCTGTTGGAATCAAAGAAATTACAGGAAGAATGGATCGACGCCAATGGAGTGAGCGAAGCGCACGGTATGGCTAGTATCTATTCAACGATCTAATCCATGGTAGAGCTTTGTTCCCACCATCCTCTTTTCGGCTTTTCTGTTTTTCCTTCGTCCCACTCCAACCCATCTGTGCCGGTTAATACAATCCTGCTGTGAAATTAAATCTTTTGGAAATGTTGAAGGGGGATGAAAGAAATGTGTGTTGGGGAGCCTCCTCACTGCTGGGATGGTGGTGGGGAAGGGTGGGGGGGGGGATACCCCTTGTCTGTACATAACCCCTCATTACGGTTATTTTTATCCGTGGCATTAACTTGATTGGCTGTTTTCGGTTTCCCGAATTATCCATCGTTTATATCCTTGATATTTACAGGACTGAAGCAAATTGTGTTTCCATCGAATAAATTAAGCATTTGCTGAAATACTGTTTGCAGTGACGGAACCAGGGTGGGCCATG
>JAHWFP010222761.1:0-44518 GCA_023313725.1 Lithobius niger | reverse complement strand
AGTAGTAGTAGTAGTAGTAGTAGTAGTAGTAGTAGTAGTAGTAGTAGCAGCTAGCATGAAATCAACGATGTTGAGGTACCTTTTTCGTACTGAAATCCGTTATACACAGCTCTGAAACAGGACTTCCTGTCGTCTACTCGGTAAACCCCGTCGATCTGTATAATTTCTAAAGCTTTCTGTCGCATTATTATTTAGTATTCAATAACAGAAAACGCGGGTTTAATGTCTCGGGTAAGAGAAGCAATTGCTGGCTTTCGCCCAAACACGGATAATGAACAACAACAATCGCACAACAACAATCAGACGGCAATAATTAGAATTTGAATTTGAATTTTTGTTTACGTGAGTCTAAGGACCTTAGTCATACACTCAACTCTAAACTTAATCCTAAACCGTAAACCTAACAACCGAACCAACACCGGCCAACACCAACTTTACACCAACCAACGATTACAGCTACACAAAGGCTCAGTAGTTACCCAACCAACCAAAGACACCAGTCAACCTCCAATAATTAGATGCCATGAATCCAACAATTTGAACTTGATGGGCGAAGCGCTAGCGCGCTTCTAGTTGAAGAAACGGAATGGAGCAGCATACTGAACTGCTAAAGATAATGGCGAAAAATAATGGCGAAGAAAATCAAGTTGCGTCCGGGAACTAATCCCGTCTCGTTTGAATCGAGCCTCCAGTGCAACAAACCACTACTATACTCTACAATATCAAGATGGCTACCAACTTGTGCTATGATCACGTCAGTACAACAACAAACGGACGCTGGGGGGGGGGGGAGCGCGTGGGGGAGAGGGAGAATCCTGGGGAGGGAGCGGTGGGGAGTGGGAGAAATTTTAAGCAATAGCAACGTAAAAGGGCTTAACATTTTTCGCAATGACGACATTAGGTAGTTAAAAGTAACATTTTCAGTTAAAACGGTTGGTCGTGTGAAAAAAAGTTGCATTAGTTTTTTGGTAGAGAATGAATTGCTAAACACAAGAAAAAAAAAAGAAAATTTAAGTCCGCTGATTCGTTCAGGAGGTATGAGAAAAAACGTAATTTAGGCGTCATTTTTGCCGCCATTTTCCAATATCGCGGCTCACAGAAATTGAGGAGAATGCCTACAAGGCTTAAAATTCTTAATTCGATGTCAACAACATTCCTGCCAAGTTTCATGCTTTTATGATTAAAAATGAACAATTTTAGTTTATTGAGCTGCCATTTTGGCCGCCATAGCAAAGACATCAATCACATAACATGTGCAGGTACACGTGCACGAAGAATTAACAGCGATTAAAGTGATTGTTAAAGGGATTGTTACATTTTTACTTAAAATTCTTCGGGTGGGTTTATCGTAGTCATTGAGTTTTACGATCTTATTACGTAGATACTCCAGACTAAGAAGACTACTGCAGAATATCATAATAAATTGCGTTCACGCACACACAAGCTATTAAAGCGCAGCACTGTACAAATTATATTAAATTTCTTTTAGCTCTTTCGGCGCAGCAAATTCACACCTTTAGAAAAATTGTTCCAGTCATTAAACCAAAACTGGTGTTGGTGGTCATAGTTTCAGAGCGATGGCATAGTACCCTAAGGGATCTGACCTCGTCGATGACTGGAACGGGGAACCTGGCAAAGTCCCTCCCAGTGTGTGCCGGCTAGTGTAGTGTGAGAGACTACCACCCTCCTTCAGTGTTTATGAGATCTAATCTGTCCTGTCCTGGACATTATTCTTGGTCCCCTGCTGTGAACGAAGGTTTTCAGGTCGAATTCCCGGTTTTGTCCCTTCCTTACTTTCTTTCTCCTTAAAAAAAAAAAAAAATAGTAAAGTTCAAAATAGAGCCGGTTCATCTATACGAGCATTCATTTGTTTCAGCTGCTCCAAGAAAAAAAAATCCACTGCTGATAGTAAAATTTTTGGTTAACAGGTGTGTACATTTCGCATGATGTTGACTTTTTTCGCATTAAATTGTGATCTTCAGTTTAAAAAAAATTTGGTTATGGTGCCACTTTAGTTTAAAATATCGCTTTTTGTTCGTTTGCAGTCATTAATTACTACCTTGTGGCTCGACGGTTACGACATTGATTTATTCACAATTTACCGGAAATTTGTGTAAAATTAAGTGTCACCAGTGTGAAAAAAAAATTAAAATCAATTAAAAACGTGCAGTGAATTTCATGGGGGTAACGAAAACACTCGTTCGAAACTGAGAGTTTGACTGATGGACACCCCAAGAAGTCAGGGGCATCTATTCCCCTACCCCCCCCCCCCCCCTTTAATTTTGTTGCTGTACTTTCAAAACACAATTACGGTCCAATTTTAGGAACAGTCGTAAAGTCCCAACCATTATTTGAAAATAAAACAGTATATAGGCCTACGTTTTTTTTTGGTGGATTTTGTGATACCTTCGTTGTTTCGTTACTTTCTAGTTGGTGCCATTAAATGTATCCAGTGTGAAGACTGCCCCTACGCCGACGTTTGGGGAGGCAGTTACAAGGAATGCGCCACTGTGACTCTAGGCAGTTCTATTGCTGCCTCTTTTAAGAAGACCAACCCGGGAGCTGAAGGAGACAGAAAGGCAGACCAGTGGAAAAACTTATTTGATATGCTAGGCACGACACCAGTTTCTTGCTTCAAGATAGTAAGCACAGGTAATTGCCGTTGAAGACTTGCATCGGACTGGTCATTGTTTTGCTCGTATATTTTCTGTGTTGCGTTTTGCTTATGGAGAATTTGTTTGCATATAAAAAAGAAGTTGAAAAACGTTAGTGATTGCGCCCTACCCCCTACGTTTCCGAAGGAAGGGGGGGGGGGGAGACGCTTATTGAGGTAGTATTAGATACGATATTTCAGCTTATCTGTCCAATTTCGTTCATTTTTTTTTTCTACTCGTATAAACCAAGGAAGAATTGATTAAGTCCTGTGATTTTCTTGGCAACGGTTTACCGTTAATAGTGAAGAACTTACCATATTTTTCTCATCATAGAGGATTAAACAATTTTTTTTTATAAAATTGGAAACAAATACAAGTACTTTTAGCTAAAACAAGAAAAATGAGAAATTATACAGTTCTTCACAGTTTATAGGGAAAACTGCTACCGGGAACGACATAAATCTTAGGACTTTTTTTAATTTTCTTTTTAAATTCTTCTTTTCATTATGATTTACTAGCAGTTGTACCCGGCTTCACCCGGGGGTTTGTTTCGTCCATGGTTGTTTCCCAGTTTTCGATCGGGGTGTGGCCTATCATGTTGAACACGACACGTAATTTCGCTTGTTGTAGTGCTCCCCTTTTTCTCCCACTCTGTACGTGCCCTCTCCCCCCCTCCTCCTTTCCTCCTATTCTACCCCAAAAAAACTTACCTTGTATGGTTCAGTTAATGCGTAATCATATGCTTAATGGTAACAGACATATCCCCCCCCCCCTTCCACCACCCTCCCAATCTCTTTTTTTTCTCTAAAGAGCAGGGCTAACAAAAGCACTGCGCCACACACGGGCATTTGCCGTTCAACGGCCCTCCTCCCCACTCCCAGTTTATCGCTTTGGCTGGAGCGATCCGTACCGTGTGAAAAATAACTGTCTATCGTAGATGATGTTATTTAAGACTTGTCGCCGAGATAACCGCGCCGAGCAACTTGTTAGTCGAGGCAACAATGTGCCAATTACAACTTCTTTTCAAGGCAACAATGTACCAGTTTCAACTTCTAACCAAAGAATTATCACACTCTCCCGCTTTCATTGTAGGGGTTCCCACCTCGGGGGTCGTCGATGTCTTCGTTTCTGCTATGAAACTTCGGTGTAAGATGAAGAAAAAAATTGAACCAAATTGGACTGATAGATGCCGATGTTGTTAAAGAGATTCTAATTACGCAATTATAATTATCCAAGCCTTTTTCCGCTTGGATATCTCCAGCGAAATTGTCCCTCTCGTTATCTACTATATGGCAGAAAATCCCAAAAGGGATTACCACTCTCAATAACCCCAAACTCAGACTAGGCAATTAAATATCATCCATTACACTCAATGTCGGATTTCCTGAGTGGAATGATTTTTTAACATTCAGTCAGCCAGTCATAACTACAGGTAAATGTTGTAAACGCAATATTTTTTTCCCGTGCACCAAAGACAGTGAGAGGATAAGTCCGGGAAAATCGTCCGGCCGAGCACCACACATGGATCGTGCTAGATTTGGAACCCTGCGATGTAATCTTGAACACGGTGGGGAAAGGGGTTTAAAAATGGATCGGTGACACATTGTACGCAAGGTCTAAATGTGAATAATCTTCACCACATACTTAAATACTGTTTAAATACTTTTGTTTCCGTTTATGGGGTGGATGAATTCGAGTTGTTCCATGTCATTTTTCTTGGTATTTTTTCTCCCTGGCGTCCAACAATCGTTGGCCGCTATAATGTTATTAGAACAATGGCGTTACATTTCATTGGTATAAATGTAGAAATAAGTTATTTATTCTAACATTTATAAAAAATACGAACGCTGACGGGATAGCACAGGATCTGTAAAAGTGTACCAATAAGTAATTTACTGTGACACTTACAACAATGCTTGTCAATAATGCTGTACCCGATTTATTGCTGAGTTCGTAATAATGAAAACGGAAAAAGTATGGTGATAATTTCACTTATCACCATACTTTTTTCGTTTTCATTGTTATAAAATTAAGGAAAATTGGAAATTAGCCAATAGCAAAAATCATACACTAGAAATAACGTAGTTCAGTAAGCCACCTTTATCCACTTACGTTTCGTCGGAGTGGCATGACCCGGATTCGAACCGGCTACCCAGTTCGCCCCCAGATCATTTGCATAGCGCCTTAAGCGTTATGGCCACATCCTCCACTGGCATAAAGATAACTCACTGAACCCGTTGTTAAGGTCACAACCGTGACCAGGGCTCCATTCGACCGAAATTCACTCGGCCATTCGACAATGGAGAGGGAAGACAAATCATACACTCACAAGGCTCAATAAAGGATAAATAAATAGACATTAATCGCTGGAAATAATATTAAGGAAGATTGGAAATTAGCCAATAAAATCATACACTAGAAATAACGTAGTTCAGTAGTGCATAAAGTTGACTCACTGAACTACGTTATTTCTAGTGTATGATTTTCGCTATTGGCTAATTTCCAATGATTATTTCCAACGATTTATGTCTTTTATTTATTGTTATAAAACTCAGCAATAAATCGAATACATCATTATTGATACAGCCTCATTGTTGTAGGACAGCATTGCTGCAAGTGTCACAATACATCACTTATTGATACACTTTACAGATCCTATGTTATGACCATACTTTTGCCGTTTTCATTGTTGTAAGTCGGCTGCTAAATCCCGTATCAGCCCAGTTGCAACAATGCTTTCTATGTTGCTAACGCATTCTTCAAAAGTGGGCCGGATAAGTGGGCAGGATAAGTGGGCCGGCCCACTTATCCTGCCCACTTTTAAATTTTTAAACCCGGTTCAAACAAGTGTTTTAAAATAAACACTTTTGGCACACCTAAATAACGTTTTTAAATGCTTTACCTGAAACACATACAACAGCGTTTTACTAACAGGATTGACTAAAAAAAAAAGGAATACTTTTATTTTACAGCGCGTGCTTATTTTAAATTAAAAGAGTCGATCAGTCAACGAAATGTCCACTGGACTTGCTCTCCATCAGGACCAGAATGGCGATTACGTTTATTTACCCACGCCCTATAAACATTTAACTCCCAAGATACTGAACGTCTCAAATTACCGCATTGCCTTGAATTTTGAAGCTGAAGTTCATCAGAAGTCACTTGCATATAAATCTGTTACTTACTTGAGGCTGAACTTCATTAGCCTAATCGTCACACAAGCTTACCCGGCTAAGCAATTCATCGTCCTCGTCAGAGAAAAGATTCGAAACACCCAAATCTATTGGGCAAAACTTGGCTACCATTGTGATAAACGCAGTTTGGAATTCACAACAATGAACAAGCGGACAACAATGAACATGCACGCAGCGCCAACATGCATCTCTTGAGACGACACATTGTTATAAAACTGCCATGAAATGGAGAATTGGCGCTGATCTGAAAGTGCTTATGTTGAACGAAAAGTATGGTCATAAGAAACTTATAGCCGTACTTTTGCCACAATGGTCAGCTGATAAGTGTTTTTTGGCCCACTTTTTCTTTGACAGATTCCTCGGACTGAAAGAAACATCCTCGGCCTTCGGCCTCGGACGATCTTTCAGTCCTTGGAATCTGTCAAAGAAAAAGTGGGCCAAAATCCACTTATCAGCGGACCATTGTTGCAAAAGTATGGCTATAACTATTACTTATCTCGTCAGCGTTCGTATTGTTATAAGTGTTAGAATAAATAACTTATTACTACATTTATAACAATGAACATTGTTCTAATAACATTATAGCGGCCGACGATTGTTGGACGCCAGGGAGAAAAAAACAAATGACATGGAACAACTCGAATTCATACACAAACGGAAAAAAAGTATTTAAACAGTATTTAAGTATGTGGTGAACATTATTCACATTTAGTAAGTAGCAATTAAGTAGGTTAGGTTTGAGTGCATGGTGTACAGAACCGCGTAAGCTTAATAAACTAAACTAAAGTAAACTATCGGCCAACGATTGTTGATCGCCAGGCAGAAGAACAATGGACGATACCAAGAAAATGACATTAAACTACTCTAATTAATCGCGCAAACGGAAAAAAAGTACTTAAAGTATGGTAATAAATTAGGTATTGGCATACTTTTGCAAGAATGGTCCCTCTATACGTGATTTATTGTGAAAGTTCTGCTTCCTCGGCTCTTAACACTTTGGAAGAACAAAACTATCACAATAAATCACGTATAGAGGGGCCATTGTTACAAAAATATGCCAACAACCACTACTTATTCCGACGTTCGTTATTTCATTGTTCCAAATAAACAGTCACCTCGGATAATTTTCTACCTCCTTTGGCAGCATTCGATAAAAACTGTTCTCTAAATCTCTTAAACCATCCCATTGTTGCCCATTGTTGCCTCCAAAGTTCTGTCTCGGTTGCGGACTGGTCACTCCCGCCTTCGTAGTCATACACATCGGTTAGGGTGAGCGCCGTCTCCTCTCTGTAGCTGTGGAGCGGAGAAGACAGTTCAGCAATTTCTTTTTGTTTGCCCACAGTGCAGTTTCTGCGTCGAAAGTCCTACTTCGGTTTTCACTTCAGGACAATCTTCAGCAGACTCTTGGGGCACCTCCTTACACGCTTGTTCGGCTGCGGGCTTTAGCCAGGTTTTTGCACGATGTTTTTTGCACGATGATCTAGTGTTTAATCACGCTATAAACAGATTCAATAAAGTTTTTGTAAGTTAACTTATGATTATCAGTGTAGTTTATAGCTGTATTCCATGTGGCCAGGTCTAGCAGAATCAGTGGCCAGGTCTGAACGAAGCGTTCGATAAACCTGGCCGGCCTGCACTGCACCATTTACTTAATTTTCCTATACGTTTTCTAAAGAATTTTAGCCAGGTTTAACCGCAATATAAAACATAGGAGGTATTGTTGTTCACAATCTTGCCAACAGATGACACAAACTGTATAAACTTCTACAAGCAAACGAAGGATATCTGCGTAGGTTGTCAGGTTCTGCCCTAGTCACCCTACCGCGCGTACACACCTTGATAACGAAATATTAGTGGTTTATATTTGTTTATTGTATATTTGTTTACGCGCTTTTGGTTCCAATGTCTTTTATGAACCATACTGCACAAAACCATTTCTGTAATAAATCACTTATACCGACCTATTGTTGCAAAAGTGTGGCTGTAACTGCTATTTATTTCATTTGTAACCTAAAGGGGCACTTCGCGCAAGAATTCAGATGCTGGAGTTGCTTCAGTTGATGAAGAAGGTAATGTTTCAGGTTTATAATGTAACTAGCAATCGTACCCGGCTTCGCCCCGGGTTTGGGTTGTTTCCTAGTTTCCGATCAGTGTTGCCCACACATTCACTGCGACGGGTAATTTTTCTTCCAGTAATATTCCATTTTTCCTTCCATCCTCTGGTTTCTCTCTCCCCTCCCCTTTTCTTCCCATCCTCACCCTCCACTCGGCCGACCTGTCCTCTCTTTCCTGTCCCCTTTCCCCTCTCTACCTCTCTATCAGTCTTATGCCTCCCCTTCCCCTCCTCTTTTCTCCCTTCCTCTTCCTCACCATCTCCTCCCTCCCCTTCCTCCTGCCTGGCTGTATATCACTGCATATTTTATTCAATTGATTATTTTTTTAAATTAAGTTTTCATTTCCAGATACCACAATGCGTGGCTGTTCACCCAAAGGCCTGAATGCAGGATGTCAAGAAACAAACGGCATAGAAATCTGTATCTGTGATGACGATGGCTGCAATGGCGAACTACATGCAATGTACGCAGCCGACGCTTCAGTCGCCGTTTTTCCGAGTTTAGTTGCTGTATTTATTTCTAGTTTCATTGGCTTGTTGAATGCATAAACTTTCCATCTTTTCCACCTCTTTATCTTTTATGTATTACAGAACGTATTTACCCTTTAACGTATAATTTCTCCAGATAGACCTCTGTTTAAAAAAAAAGCCTACGAGAACCTACCAGATAGGTAAGTAAGGCCATACCATGGCAATAATGAACGTTGGACACTTAACAGTTGTCCTGGGAGAAATGTGATCTTCCATTGTTGTGGTATGAGCACATGTGCATCGAGCGAATCATACATTGCGTGCACAGAAAGAGTAAACTGTAAAATGAGCACATTCCCTGAAATTTTATTCTTTGTGTATTCTGGCAGTACGTTTCAGGCAGTTCTGATCGAGTAGGTTTTATTCTGTAAAGAGAAGCGCATCTCACAACAGCGCTGACTGCTTAATTGGCGCTCGATGTACAGTTCATTATATTAGTGTGTTCGAATCATACAAAATTTTCATGCGCGATCATACGAAATTTGTTTTGCTCTCAATGTATTGACGCTCGTACATGTAGCCCATCTTCCGATAGAAGGTGGAACTACGGTTGTTCACCATGCTGACATCGAATACATTCAGCGGTACTTTCTCCTGTGAACCTGAACTAATCCAGTGATGAGAACCACCACTTTACGATGTGGCAGCGAACTACACCGTCAAGGACTAGTACAGAGTTTTCATGGTATGGCCTTCTCCAAACAAACCTCTCTAGTCGGCTCTGCATAAAGAGGGTGAACTTGGTTACATTTGCCTGGAAAGCAGCAAAACTACGGACGGATCAAAACAACGGAATGCTGACGTGAACCAGTTCCGACTTTTCGGTCATGGCAGTCGATATGCCTCTCGTCTCCCCGCCCCCATTTTATTTTTCTTTCTTGACCCTTTCAAAGTAAATCTATCATGAATTCCTGCATACTTCCAAAGCAGTCATCACTTGAACAAAAAATATGTAAAATCTTACGTTTTTACAGCAGCCCAGCCAAATTGAAGAAAGAGGAGGAGGAGGATGGATTTGAAGACAGTGTATAAAAATTGGAGTAGTGTTTATTTACCTTTGCATTGATTTTAATTTTTCATGTTTTATACCTTATTAGGAGTGGAGCTTGGTACAAGTATGGTATGAGATTTGTATTGGATTGTACATTAAGTTTTGAAAATGCACAAACGTTCTGAAACAATAATAACACTACTCTTTACTCTGGTTTCATCCAAATTTGCACCCCCCCCCCCAAAAAAAAAAAAATGTTTTATTTCAATCTTTTTTCTTCCTTTCTACAATAAAATATCTTAAATCACGCAATACCAACGTGTCGTGAGCAGTAGGGAATCAATTTATACGCAAACAGAGAAAAAAATGTCTTTATTTACGAAAAAAAAATCGTGCACTAAAGCATCCCCCACATAAACAATCCGCCACGATCTACATAAACATTCCTCCATGTGCATCCCACCACCAGGGCAAACTTATAGACTTCTCCTGTAGGTCTGCACTGGTAGCGAGATCGGCATAAACATGACGAATTTTGTTGACCACCCTTTTGTTGCATTCCTTTTGGTGTACCATTTTTAATATCAGTGTAGTGTCCGCGGCCTATCTTGAGTTCGCCCCAGAACGAACACAGATAATAGATTGTATATTTTTGGTAGCAGAGTGCCTTGTTGATATCCAAGAGGGTGACAAAAACAATGGTGGCCGTTGATTTAAAGCCGCTCCCTCCAGGAAGATGTAGCCGCTCATAAAATACCTGCAGGACTCAAGATGCGCTGCGCACGCAATAATAATATTTTTTTTATCCGATTTACTTGTAAATGTATTCCTTGTTCTCCTGAAATAGGGGCGCGAAGATTAAAGTAGTACGTTGGATGCAAATGTAAATGAAACCATTCAGTGATGGAGTTCTTATATTTTAAACTCTTCTACTACACATTTGCAGAGAAATTGTTTTTACTCTGAACAACTTGCCCTTTAAGAGTCCAGAAATAGCGATAATATTGCCAGAAAAAAAATCGATTAGCCATTCACCAGCAGGTTCATTGCCTTCTCAATTCCCGCACCTTCCTTCGAAATACACCACTTTCAGAACCGCAGCTAGCAGAGGAACAGAAAGGGCAACTGCCTCTCCGAACAAGATGAAGGAGGCCCTGAGATGCCACCTTCTTTGTAATGGTAGCTTTGATCTACCTATTTTTATTAACTATTTGTATTTTTTTACCGATAAATCTAAAAATACAAGGCAAAACAATAAAACATTAAAAAAAAAAGACCATGCTCATGTTTCGACTTCATAGTGGACTGGGCGATGTCATACACAGAGAATTAGTTAATGTTGTCTCCATTACCTCAGTCCTAGTTTCGTTACATCAGCGGATTTTGATTCAAATTAATAAATTCCTAAAATACATTATAAATAATTAATACCAAGTTTATTGCATGTTGCCTTTCCTATACTTGCAGGTATTTTATAAATATCTTCTTCATGGAACAAAAAAAATGGGTGATCCGTCATTATGACCTCAGTGGGGGAAGGTGGTCTGATCGTAAGCACTACCGTCTTGTGCGCCAGAGGTATCGGGTTTTACTCCGGCCTCAGCCACCCCTGGCATTTTCGGGAAGAGGAGGGCCCTGCCATATCTCGTGCTCATGTCGATTGTGGCATGTAAATGAACCTAGGAATTTGCGATGAGATTTATCTATCAGAATTGTCTTTCTCTCTCCTTCTGGTGCCATGGCTACGGTTGGGTGCGCGGTAAAGCTAAAGCCATTATGGCCCCATCCTTGCTAAAAGAGAGCTGTGTTCTAAGAATCCCAACCCATGTCCCTGCCCGAGGGGGGGGGGGGGGATCTCCTGGCCCCCTCCTGCTGTGCCGGCCGTTGTCACTCGACACTTTGTTATTCCGTTCTGGGTACCTTGTCTAAGCCTGATTTCAACAACTAGCTAAAGTTGTCATCACTTCATGTCCCACGCAGTGTGGCAGTCATGTCGCAAGGCAGTCTGGGAGAGAAGGTGTGAGTTTCGTTTTTTGGTA
This sequence comes from Lithobius niger, assembly GCA_023313725.1. Taxonomy (NCBI): domain Eukaryota; kingdom Metazoa; phylum Arthropoda; class Chilopoda; order Lithobiomorpha; family Lithobiidae; genus Lithobius; species Lithobius niger. The sequence continues at coordinate 32,996 of JAHWFP010222761.1, read as the reverse complement.
ACTGGCTAGGTGATTCAACATCCCGAAGAATATATTTTTCCAGAACAACACTAAAAAGCTTCAACGTTCTGGCACGAACGTGAACAGAAGGTGAAATAATAGGCGATTTTTACTCCAGTCAACCTTGACTTGATAGACGTTGGCTTCACCGCTTCACGCTCGTCGAACGCTGTTGCACGTGGCGGTGCCGCATCCCTGGAGTAACCGTATCCGTAGTGGTATTTTGTTGCACCTATCTATTGGGGATCGGTCACTGGCGAACTGTCTTTATTTATAGCTGCAGGGGGGGGGGGGAGACTACCCCCCCCTGGGGGGGGGGGTGGAGGGTTAAGAATATTTGGACCAATTCGAGGGTGGAGGATCATACGTTTCTTAGGCCCCATCAAGGGGTGGTCACACAAAAAAAGACTGACCAATTTAGAGGGAAAAAGTAAATTTTGGACCTCAAAAGTGACACTTTCAAGAGTCAAAATTCAAGACACTTTCAAGAGTCTAAAAACACCTTGGCCCCCCCGCCCCCCACCGATTCCCCCCCCGCAATGCTGGGAGTGTTCACACTCCCAATCAATAAAATTTTATAGAAAATCCCTCCCTCCTGGTGTGTTGGGTGCTTCGTGTTCAGGTGCTGACTGTGGTCAGGGGTGTGGGCGTACAAGAAAACAGTGAGTTGGTCATACTTTTTGTATGAAACCCTCAGAAAATGGGTGTAAGGAACGTCGACTCAATCTTGTCGTTTGGCTAAAAATGAGGCACGTTTTCCTTACAACTATCAGTTTGTACGTGCGGAGTGCTATTTACTTAATTTAGGTACAGGAAATTGATTTGGATTTTTTCAGTGGGTCAAGATTTTTTCAGGGTTTTGAAGAGGAGTCAGAGAAAATTTGGTGGGAAATTTTTATTTTCCCATGCACCCCATCCCCCCCATCGACTATAAATGACGACCAGTTTCCGGGTTGATCTGACTGTAGGCAGTTTCCTGGTTGATCTGGCTGTAGGCAAATTTTTTCTGTCTTTTTCGTCTTACTTAACAGAAGAATAGGAGGAGGATGAAATTGCTGGTGGCACGAAGGAGGGAACAGAAGACCCAGCTGGTTTCTTTACTGGAGTGGCATTATTGTTGTGGTCATCGTTGTGGTGATAGTTACAGATAACTGAAGCTGTGGCTGCCGACGCACAATACTTTAATCTGAACTGCTCGAGATATTGGTCATGCTGTTGTTCTTATTGCCTGATGAACTTGCCTTTAAAATCAAATCAGAGGCTGTCGATTTCGATTTGATTTTGAATTTCGACTAATTTAGAACAAAGAATGCTATTCTGGCTGATAGCAGCAGCTGTGAGGTTGGTATATAGTCTCTTACTGGAGGAAAAGTGTTGTCCACAGTTTGCTGCTTATCTTATATTCTGGTATTAGGTATACTTACGTTGCAGCAGAGAACTCATTATTACTTGACTAGGCCACCCCCAACGACGATATGGCCATATAGATATGAGAAACAGTAAAATGGCACCTCCAGGCTTTACTGCTATTATTTTTTCTGCATTTGAATGAAGCCAGTTTCGATTCTAACAGCCAATCTTGTTTATATTCTCATTATATCATTTTCCTATTTTCTTATCATGTTATTCTTACATATTATTTAGGCTTGCAGTACACGACAGGACTGACGCTGATCTAGCTTAGAAAATTTAATATAGTTTCCAATGATCAGTTAATCTGAGATTCTTCTGCATGTTGCAACAAAGTCTTACGTTAGTCAGTTATTGCTGACAATTCCTATCACATTTTATACAGGCTTCAGCAGAATGGGATTTCTGGACGTTCTACATGGATGTCAATACACATAAAAAAAACAAAGTAACCTCGTCTGGAAGTATGTGTCTTTGTAACCGGGTTTTATTGGTCGACCTGGGTTGAAGGTCGACCAATAAATAGATGTATTGTTGGGAACCTATGGGTTCTTCGTATGGGAGCGTAAACTGTTTGTTTTGTTGAGACAGGCCTGCGAAGCACAATTCATTATTTTACATACTATCTCTTAAATTCCTGAAAACCACACTTATTGTGCATTGAAAGCGATATCGCGTTGAATTTTCACCCTGACAAAATACGTTTTGGGTAAGATAAAAAAAAATCGAAAACTTTTGTGTGATGACCGTGCCTAGTAAACCATCTGCCAATACACAGCTCAAGGTCGCCATTGCCTGCATCATCACAGCAAGTTAATACGACTGCCTAAGTCTTCTAAGATTAACATGGTGAAACAGCTTTGCTTTTGAGACCAAGACTTCAACCGGGAGAAGAGCTTGGCAGGAATACTTTGCAAGTTTTGGTTTTGGGAGATATTGATCCTATCAATTGCGGCGATACACTAGCGTGTGGCTAGATACCAAACGATGGGCCTACACTTAAATAAAAGCGTTTATTTAAAAATTCTTTTCAACACTGAACAAAATGTACCGAATAGTAAATGAAATAAAATATAAATCAAAGTTCAGTGCCAAAAGGGTGAATAAAGACCTTTTTTTATTATGACGTTTGAGCCAATACCATAACGGATACAAACAGTTAAATAACGTAACAAGAAAAATCTAACGAAGAAGTCACTTAAGAAACAGGACTAAAGAAAGGACTAAAATCTTCGTGCACATAAGACAAATACTATTAGGGTATACAATCATCAGAAACAGCAGAAAGAGCAGAAAGTTTCACAATTCCTGACTTTAATCGCGGATCTGATATGAATAAAGCATCATCGAATAACAAAACTTACTTTCAGTTTCATTACAAATGCACAATCTGAGTTGACTAAAGCGGCCGGGAAAAATACACTGTACATCCTATTATGAATATGTAAATAAATGCAATATAGTAAATCGAACACACTGCAAACCCACAATAATTCAGTAAGAGTATTTCAGGAGCAAACTGACTGCCAAGTCTGATACAAGATGAAAACTTTGCCGGCACTGTAGTAGCCTACGTTCCACAACTTGTTTTCATGGGAATAACTTCATTGCAACAAGGCCTGTGCAGCAGCCAAAATAAAAATAATCCTATAACAGCGTACTATCCATATCGTACGCTTTGCCATTGTCCGTTGTCTGGATCCATGCATCATATTCGACCTGTAGAGCATCTCAAAACGATATCTACTGATTATCAGGATTCAAGCTATAATTGTATAGTGGTTGCTCTCAATTCCCATCACGTTCCTTCGAATGTCTGCAGTTTGTACACAGTAAATGTTTACGCTGAAAATATTTACTAAATGCGGAAATCGCTTGCAATGCTTGCTCAATCCGCGTACCTCCGTGCTCCAGAAGAGCGAATGTTTCACAACCTTTTAAAATCTACAGGTCAACTTTTTACGTATTTCTAAACAGTTGAAGACTGTCAATTTTGAGATCTACGTGTCATATTGCTAATACTAAGAATGAAGCAAGTTTCATAAGTGATTTTCTTTTTATTTTCTTAACCAAGTTTCCCTGAACGGAAACTGTTTACTCAAACTTTGACTTCATGAACAGTCTTTAGAGCAATTTTTCGCCAATTTGAGGGTAAAAAAGAAACCGATGTTACAGCGGTGAAAATAAGCCTATTGTATAGCGTAATTCAATTATCTTTAATTGAGCTCTCTCACCTTTGCAAGGGCTTTACTTTCGGTGGAATAGCCATACAATCAAACCCACAAACGAATCGAACGTTTTTAATGATGTAAATTACGAAAGACTTACATATAAATTTTACGAATTACAAATGTCATTTTTCATCTGTAATAACAACCCTCTTGAAATAACATTGTCATTGAAAATTACGTAAACTGTAAGGATTAAAAGATAATGCACACTTTTTGTTTGGTGTATGCTTTCCATTTTTTTTTTCATTGTCAATCTCTCTATACCTCCATTATTTTTTTTTAAAACGAGCTACAATAAAAAAAAATTCCTCGTTTCTACTATAACGACCGTCAGTGTGCTCCTGTTAAACATAAAAACACAAATGTATCACGCATAAGAATGTTTAGGCATTTAACTACGTAATCAAAGTAGAAATAACGTAATTATGGAACTGGTGCGCCGTTACAACCATCGTCGTGACATATGCAAGTCTGTACGCCCTTTTCTTCACTACACTTGTTGTTTCCGTCGGTCTTGGGTGAACAACCTCGGATTGCAAAGTCTGAATAGAAAAAAAATTCCAACCTCAACGTTAAAAACAAAATAGGTACACAAATTATAGTTTGTTCCACATTATGTTTTGCAGGAAACTGACTGTGTGACACCACGTTTCCTTGCACTCCGAGTGCAAAAACATGCGAATATCACACTTGGAGACTCTACATATAGTTACTGTTAGAGTCTACGAGTGGAGTATTTACACGTTTTTTTGCATTCATAGTGGAAGGAAACGTGGCTTCATACAGTCAGTTTCCTGCAAACATAATGTGGAACAAAGTATATACCTTGCAAATCAGTTGTATTGCCTCCCCGGATCACTCGGGTCACTGGGTCTAAGGATTTGACCTGGAAAGTTTCTGGTCAGACACAACGATCCTGTGACTCAGAACGCCGGTTACCACGTGACCATATCAGATTTGAAAAATGGAAATAGTCTAATTAACATTCTTATCACAAGATGTAGAGGAATATTTTTCCTAAGACATTCCTTGGATCTCTAATACGCCACAGTCGACCTGAGCACGAGCGTATATTCCAATTCGTGCGATTTTTGTAAGATTTTGTCAATGTTCCACATGTTAATATTGAAGCAAACCAAAATACTTTACTGCCATAATATTAGCAATGCGGGATTACCCAAACTTACAGTAATAATAATGCTTATTGGGCACATATGGACAGAGTTAAAGACGGGAAAGCCAAAGGCTCACAAGAAATAACTAAATACAGATGCAAACCTATTTACGTTGCCTTTTGGACTTATATGTCAGACTGCCTGAGCGGGGAATCGAACCCAGGACCTTTGGAACCAAAGGCCAAGGTCCTACCGCTGAGCCAGACTGACACGGCCAAAAGGAAACGTCCATAGGCAGCATTTAACACGTGCATATATACATATAAACAAACACTTTCCAATCGCCACTGGAGGGACGCTTATTTGCCGCGCCATCCTCCAAGTGCAACGAATGGAACACTTAAACGTGAAATAATGATTAAAGACGGGAAAGCCAAAGGCTCCCGTTTAAGTGTTCCATTGGTTTCACTTGGAGGATGGCGCGGCAAATAAGCGTTCCTCCAGTGACGATTGGAAAGTGTTTGTTTATATGTACATATGCACGTGTTAAATGCTGCCTATGGACGTTTCCTTTTGGCCGTGTCAGTCTGGCTCAGCGGTAGGACCTTGGCCTTTGGTTCCAAAGGTCCTGCGTTCGATTCCCCGCTCAGGCAGTCTGACATATAAGTCCAAAAGGCAACGTAAATAGGTTTGCATCTGTATTTAGTTATGTACAGAGTGTTATTGTTTTTAATTTATTCAGGAAAGTTGGAGGAAATCCAAAGTTTGAATTGTGTATCTAAACCTGTCGTTGTCTGTTGCGTCGAACAATCATCTACATTCAGCAACAATAATAGAAGACTCTTCCTGAACGCACACGCACAAGATGGATTAAAAGGATCAAGTTTTTTAAATGAAATGGTGAAAGCCAATAGTCTATAAAACCGTTTCGACGTGGGTGAATTGTTATCAGTTGGGTCGCTGTTGTCAATTTCAACCAAACTCCAGCTTTTGCCCCAAATTTTTTTTTATCCTGAGACGGGTGCACGGGTAGCTGCATGCGTGCACTGGGGCGTCAGATTCGATATGCGTCTTGGTCCCAACTGTGTACATCTCTGGCCTTTTGCAGACCCAGGTTAGATCCTGGTGGTGGGAAGTGTATATATACGGGTTTTTCTCCGGTTGTTTCCCGCCTACTGCACGAGGGTTTCCTCCGGGTACTCCGGTTTCCTCCCTCATGCGGCAGAAAACAACTGTCATGGTGGTGGTACTTCTTCCACTTAACATCTCGTGCATCGTCTCTATTTATTTTTATTTATTTTTTATCCTGAGCATTTTTTTTTAACCAAGTGAAAACAGTTAACATATGGCACAGCGTCGTATTGCTACACTGAACTTTTAGTGAACTCTAATATTGTTGCTGAACGGTGATGATTGTTCGACGCAACACACAACGACAGGTTGAAATACACAATTCAAACTTTGAATTTGTCCGGCTTTCCTGAATAAATTAAAAACAATACCTCTCTGTACATATGTGCCCAATAAGTATTATTATTACTGTAAGTTTGGGTAATCCCGCATTGCTAATATTATGGCAGTAAAGTATTTTGGTTTGCGTCAATATTAACATGCGGAACATTGAGAAATCTTACAAAAATCGCACGAATTGAAGCAATACGCACAGGACGGGCAAAACAGTGCCTTAAAAATTGCAGTGACTTCATTTATCCAGGAGGTTGTAAATGTTACAGTCGCAATGGTAGCAACGTAACGTCACAGAAGGTCACTAGCGCAAATAGCGCTCACCGCTTGACAAGGACCGCAGAAGCACAGACAACATGGCACTGGAAATCGTAGCTTAAGCCGGTCCACATTGGAGTTGAAATTCCTCCAGAAAATATGGTAAGACCGATAAGACCGTGTAACCTTTTGTACATTCACAGTCCTATGAAAGTTGTGATATCCACCCAAAACCAAAACTGGTATAAGAGAAGGCGCCAAGTTTTAACAAAAAGGGTCGGCCTTTGAAAGTAGTGATATCATTCAATTCATCCAGGGAAAGGCCGCCAAGCCTAATCTTATTAGCCAAGTTTAATCGCATCGAATAATACTTTGTATGTTAAATGAAGACTTGAAGATTGCTACCGCTAGTAGCTATGTTCTAGTTTTCATTTAACTTTCGAACTATTAGTCGGAGCGATTAACTTGGCTATTAGGATTAACCTTGGCGGCCTTTCCCTGGTTGAATGATATCACTACGTTTTGGAAACTTGGCGGCTTTTTTTATACCAGTTTTAGTTTTGGGTGGATGTTAGCTAAACAATGCACCTGCACGAAATTCGCTCGCCTTACTGTTGTTTGCTGGCTTTCAGGGTCGTAGCCAGCACCCCCGCAGCCCCCGCACGTGCGGGGGTTTTCTTCAGGTGAGGAGCGCGAAGCGCGACAAGGCCTTTATTATAGTGGCCTACGATATTAAGTTTTGTTTACAAATTCGAGGTTATTTCCAGAGAACTGCGTAACGTAAAAAGGTGGTAAAGGCTTCAAATGAAATATCATGCCCTCCAAATCCTGTAAAAAGAAAAAACAACGTAAAATTCCAAACAAAGAAAAACCAAAAGTTCAGAAGTTGATGAAAACATGGTTAAAAATTGAAAGCTGCCATTCTGAAAGCTGCCATTTTGTTGGTAAGCGAAATAAAAACAGACTGTTTCTGAATAAAGCTTACAGTTTGGAATGAGTTATTCATATATGTTTATAATTTCAAAAAAATGTCACGCCAGACATGAAAATGACTAATTTATTTCTTAAAAAGTCTGCTTCAGGGGCCGAGTTATATTATTGAACACAGAAACGGTAAACCACCCAAAAAAAGTGCGGATTGTAATTAATAATAAAAAGTTTTGATTACTCTTTAAAACGACTTGTTTATTAATTTGTTTTTAAACCCAGTAATCAGCAAAAAGAAAAAAAAAACACATTTACTTTTCTGAACGATGTCAAAAAAAATTCTTCGACGCACTGAGAACTAAACTAATTCCTAATTCAGGTTACATTATGCGCGATGAAAAATTGTTTCCAAAAAACTCATATTCGCAACGGACGAAAAAAATTATTCATTGGGGAATAGGATTTTTTGTTTGTGGGGAAGGAGGGGGAGGGCAGGCGCTACATTTCTGGTACGGGGGTATACAAAAAATTCTGGCTACGGCGCTGGTGGCTTTAAAAGTTTTATATGTGGCATAGAAAAAGTTGTTATTTCGTAATAAAACTTTTATGAAACCGGAACAAGACGGCCACTGGCGCGGGCGCAGTTTACCATACTTCGTCCTAGGTTGCAGTGTGTCTTATCCGATGTTGTCTTAACATGTGTTTACTTCCTGCCGGCAGCCCTAGCCAGTGGCGTAGCTAAACGTTAAGTGGGGCCGGTGGCAAATTAGCCCTAACGTATTATCCTTCTTAGTATACAGGATGGTCCATAAAATACACATGAGCTAAAAAATTTCAAATTCTATACTTTTTTTCTAGTTTTTTCCCCCTTGTTATAGAGAAAATAGGGACCAATTTTTCGTACTCCAGTCAAGTGATCCTTTTCCCCTTTTTTTTGAAAAAAAAATTTGGAAAAAAGTTTAGAGAAATTTTTTAGCTCGTGCGTTTTTAATTTGCACTATATTATTTTAATGATTGAGGGATGGACGGACGGGGAGGCCCGAAATTCATTTTTAAAATACAGTTATATAAAATTAAATAATTAGTGTACTACGAAAGAGCCTTTTTTAAATCTAAACTATTGTTTTTCTTTCGGAGGCCCCCTGAGGCCCTTGCCGCTCTGTACCTACGCCGCTGCCCCAAGGTAGCAGCCGATAGAACAAGTGATAACATAGTTGCTGTTGCTAATGACATTGCAATCAGGCAGTGTGACGGTCGCCGGAGCAGGTTTTATGCTTATTTTCCGTTCCTAGGCTGAACAAATCCACGCGCGCCCTCCAACTCCTCCCCTCCCTCCAACAAAAAGAAAAAAATAAAGAAAAAATTTCAATATGGCAGATAGACTTCAGGACTTTTTTTTTTTATTTTGTTGGGTCAAATAGTCTTTTTTTATTTACAAATTTTATTATTTCATGTCAGCGATGGAAGTCCAGACAAAATGCTTTGCTTGAAAACATAAATAAAAGAGAACTGAAAACATAAATTCCCTCCTGTGCAACGAAGCGTTTGTACATATGGTTAAATTGGGATTGAAAAAAAATTGTATTTATCATTGATTTGTATGATATCTGAAAGCAGGAGCTGTGATGGCGCCCCCCCCCCCCTAGATATCGGCGCCCCTAGGCTACGGCCTAGTTTGTCTATTGACCGTTGTGTGTTGCATTCAGCCAGTGAGCAGGTCTTGTTTTGTAATCGCGCCCTTGCTTAACTGTGACATAAAATTGGTCTCTTTGAATAAAGAATGAAATCACAAGGTAAAGGGTAAACGAGGCAAGCAGTTTGCATTAAAGACTGGCCTTGTGAGGATACACAATACACTAGTCTGGGAAAGAAAGAAAAGACAAGTGCCCTTACTGGAACTCGAACCCAGGACATCCCGCTTACTAGCCGGGCGCTATAATCATTCCGCTACCGGTGCGGGTTCTGGCTACAGGTTCCAGCAGAGCGAAGTAGCTGTTCAATCTTTCTCAGTGGAGACCTAGAGGTCACAAACATAAATACAAGGAGGGAAAGCAAATTGCTTCTTGGCCTCTACACAAGAGTAGCTACTTGCATTATTTCTTGTGTGGAGGCCAAGAAGCAATGTTGTTTTCCCCATCCTTGTATGTATTATGTTTGTGATCTCTAGGTCACCACTGAGAAAGATTGAACAGCTACTTAGCTCGGTTGGAGCCTGTAGCCAGAACCCGGCCTGGTAGCGCAGTGGTTAGAGCGCCCGGCTAGTGAACGGGATGTCCTGGGTTAGAGTCCCAGTCAGGGCAGTTGTCTTTTCTTTCTTTCCCAGACTAGTGTATTGTGTATTCTCACAAGGCCAGTCTTTAATGCAAACTGTTTCCTTCGTTGGTATGTTTGTATCACTTCTTGGCATCTACAATTGGCAAGAAAATTATGGTAAGCAACCAAGAGTGAATATCTTAATAATAATTCATTTCTTAATACGATCTTTAATTGTGATTTTGTATTAAAGAGTTTAAAAATGTCTATTGTTGTCGTATAAGTCGTCCCAAACGTTCTTTAAACTTGTGGACATAGGGTTAACGGCATATTACCTTTCGCGTTTCTTATCATGAAACAAGATTCTGGTGTAGAGCCTAGCTGATCGAACATGCTCTTCGTCATGTTGGCCAGTTTTACTCCTTGGGGCCCCGGCTGCACCTTCATAATAACAGCAGCTATGGAAGAGCCGATGGTCACGGCGGTGCATTCCGGGGGGTTGGCTGCCAGTTTCTTGTCATCGGGACAGTTATCGCACTGGTAGCACTTAATAGCACCAACTGGAAAGTAAAGAAACAATCAAGAATTTAGAAAATCTACTAGTAGGAAATAATGAACGTAATGAACGTCATAACGAACTACACAATGGAGTACACAATCAACTACGATTAATTGGTCTTACCAGGAGTGCATAAAGATTAAGAATTGAAGAACTAACTGAATCGAAGTATTCTAGCATTTGACTGTATCACGTAATTCACTCGATCTTTAAATCATAGGCAGTATACTGAAAGTAAAAAAAAAAACTCCTCGATCGTGGGTTTACGAAGTAACAATATCAATCCAAAGGGAAAATTTTAGAAGCTGTAAAATATAAATCTTACGTAAACGGGAATCCTAAAGTTGTATTTATTTAATTATTATATTTAAGAACAATTGTAGCTTCAATAATTCATAACTTTTCATTCGTGCTCGAATCGAATCATTAAACAATCATTTTTCATACAGTCCAGTCCAATATCCATTTACTGTTTCGTGTTTGTCATTTCCTGATAGACTGCCACCTACCCACAAAAATGCCAGCCGCAAGTATACCACTAGTTTCGGTTTCGGGTCGCGCAATGCTTCGACCAATCGATGATCCACATCATTCCCTAAGTTCCAAAACACTAGCACAGAACTGACCCTGTGTTTCTCTTAACTTTGACGCAATGTAAAGTGGCAGCGGCAGATTGTATCGTCAATCAATAAATAATCTGCCTTATCTCTAGTAAGACGAGTGCTCCAGCCAGCTCCTTTAAAATGGGGCCCCTACAAGCCCGCGTTGCTCGGGTGTGCCTTGCCCCGGCTATGGGTCTGTGGGGCCTGAACCGTGACAGGCCACTTTTCTTCCTGCAATATTCCTCTTTTCGTCCCATCCTCTCCCTCCCCTTTCGTGGTCGAGGACGCAACTTTCATCTTAGCTAATTTATACTTCTACTTTATCTCTCTTAAATCACTAAAATAACACGGTAACAAATGGCGAACTAAGCAGTAGTTCATTAATTGGTAGATCAATTCCGTTTAACTCAACTTAGTTCTTTTTGTGTTTATAACTGTTCAAAAAGTAAAGGATTGTAACAAAAAGTGTTTTTTTGCTGGATCTGTAATTTAAAGATCGAACTCAAACGTCCTGATATCAAGGATATCAAGGATATCAGCCAAAAATCAACAAAAATATCCATATTTTGTTTCAACATCTCTAACAAAGTATAAGGAGTCTTTAAAAAAATTATTTAGTTATGAACAACTGAAAGAGTTACATTACTAATTTTTGCATACGTATATTGCAGTCAGCGAAACTGATTTTATAAAAACGTTTCCAACGTTACTTTATAAGGACCCTGCTGGGGGAGAAAACAGCGCTCCCCAAATCCCCTATCTGTTCTTGGTTTCTCCCTCCACACTATTCAGTTAACTTGCGAGTGTTGCCCCCTCAATAACCCTAGTTACGCCATTGGTCGAAAATTTACGTTTGTTACTCGAAGTGCCACGGTTTACACTTTGTAGACTGGGCATGTGGATCGGAGAGACTCCCTGTAGTATTACCACAGATTTGTCTGGATACGGCTTTTAATACGATTTTACTATCTATGCAACGGAGATACAGGAAATCCGTGTGCTAAATCAATTGGTTACGTCAGTTGCCTAGATAGAACGACGTAGTAGGAATTTCTTAGATCGATTATCTCCTTGCTAAACCTATCAGTTAAGTAGGGTGTTTAGCTACAAACGAGTTATAGAAACTTTTCGATCGATTATCCTTGTCCTAAACCCAATGGTTACGTCAATTGCGTATGCAGAGCATAGGAAGCTGACTATCACCGTGTTAAACCGATCGGTTAAGTTGGCACACTAGGTACAACTAAGATAAAGGATAAAAGCTATATTATCTTTGCTAAACCGATTCGAGATCTAGGAAGCTTTTAGTCGATTATCTATACATGCTAACCGGATAGGATAAGTATAGGTTGTGTAGATACAACTGAGATGTAAGATTAAAGTTCGTACATCGATTATCACAGTATAGAAGGCTATCAAGACACAAACCAAGCTACAGTATATATAGCTTTTAGATTGATTATCTCCATGCTAATCTGATCAGTTAAGTTGGGTGGCTAGCCTCAGTCGAAGTATAGAGCAGTGACACGACGTAGTATTATGGTATATAACTCTACGCTGGAGCCTTAATGGGTTGGCTGCAAGAGGCACTGCAGAGAGAAACAGAAGGGCGTCATACTGAAGCCGATGCTGTGAAGAGTGATTTCTTAGACCTAAAACGTGCGATTTTTGTTGTTGGAGAAAACAACGTTATTTTAAGCCTAAGAAATCCGCTCTTCCGTTGTTTTTCCCTCCATTTTTATGTTGTGCACCTTGTAGTTATGCCCTCCGAAACCCATACTGGTGCCAATATGGCGGCAAATGTCACTGCTCTATATATAAGTTCTTAGGTCGATTATCTCCGTTCTGTCACCTCAATGCTAAACCGATCAGTTAGGTGGAAAAAATTCTGTTGGACAATTTGGAATCCTCGTTACATTCAGTCTAATGCTAAAATTGCCAAGCAACTATCCGGTTTGAACATTTTAGCATTAAATCGAATATGACAAGAATTCCGAGTCGTCCAACTCGGTTTTTTTTTTACCACACCCTCATTGAATTTTTTTTTATCAACGAAGGAAAACTAATTAGGTGAAAATAATTCAACTGATGTCAAACTTACCATTCTTAGCAGCGAAGGCAACCAACAACAAGCATACCCACAAATTCAAAGAACCCATCTTGCAGCAAAGTATTTCACTGCGGAAACACGGCGTTTCCAAACTTGAACGGAAGTTTCCAAACCGGAAGACCGAAGCTTGAACGTCCACTTACTTGAACGTCCACGAGAGTCACTGCGGTGCGGCGGCTGTTGCTAATCGCGTGACATCGAATGTTATGTTTTTACTTTTGAAGTATAGCGTGCTTCAAGCCGTAGCCATGGTGACAGGTTTATGCAGACTGCCCGTATATTGTCTATTCCGCGAACTGAATCGTTATACTATAGCCAATTTACACTTATACCTGGACGTAATTGTAATAGAAGTAAACTATGCTGTTTCTGGCCCAAAAAGACACGATGAACAAAATACTAAGAGTCTAAAAAAAAATCTAAGTTTCGGAAGAGGTCTAAAATACCCACCATCTTGGAAAAATAGCTTCCGGTTGTTGTTTTTTGCGTATATCTCGTTACTCGTCACTCCTACGACAAATTTGAGTCTGAACAAAATTATAGTACACAAAATTTCCTACCAAGCGTGTTCTTTTTACTTTTTCTCTTGGAACAATGGTTTGGTTGATATAAAGCATTCAAACTGTTATTATCGCACAAAATAGTTTTCGTTGTGTTGCTACATAAGTGTTAATGTTAAACATAATATTGTACATAATAATGTTAATGGTATGGCAATATCACACTTAATGCACGTTGGTGACGTCAGGCTAACACATCCAAACGCTAAAAGTGTAGCCGTTATATGCGGTTAATCTGAAAATCCACAATCGTCACCGTGGGTTAATTTTGATACCCCACACTTTTTTAAAAATCTAAAACTTTTTCGGGGTGTATACAACCCCTGCGCCAACATGTGTGACATATAATGATCGGCTTTATGAAACTACCATACACAACACAAATTCAACCAGCACACCCCATTGCAACCAGCATAAACAGGCACATTTGCAACCTGCGACATTTTTCGTACTAACGTGAAAAAAAACCTCACGTGCTATACTAAGCCCCCACCCATGGAGGAATGGTCCAACCCGGCAACCTTTCGTTCCGACGGTACGAAAACTAGGCTACTGACACTTTGTAAACACCCCTAAATACACCTAAAAACCTACGAGACTCAAGCAAATAGCGCATTTTAAACTCTATATTTTATTTAACCTAATAAAGTAGAAAAAACACGGTTTTACCTTAAGCAAAAAAGTCGGTAACTGGGACTGCATAACGGAACGTCCTCCCGTAGATGAGACTTTCGTAGACAGGAAGTTTAACACGGAAGTTTTAGTTCAGGAATTTACATATCAGTAAAGGTTCTTAAATTCATCATGATTCACAAATAAAATTTTCAAATAAATTTTTTTTAAATCTCAAATAAGTCGATAAGTTAGCTTGACGTCACACCTTACCATTAAAATACATATCCGTAAAAATAGGCGGTTTAACGGCGATATTTGCTCGTTTGCTCGAAACGGCATAGTACAATATCTCGGGGATAAAGGAAATCCGATTTTCCTCAACCCCCTCGATATTCGACTAGCCTTTTCTCGGAAACGAGCAAATATCGCCGTTAAACCGCCTATACTTCACCAATATCTATTATACATAATGCTGTTCCGGACATCTTTAGCTGGATGTTTGTTCTCGTTTGACGGAATAGTGTTGGAGCATTTGTTATATGGTGGGCATTGAATGTTAATTCTTGGCACCATGGATACTTTATAAGAGTATGTTATTCTGATCCAAAAAAAAAGATGGTGCTATTTTTTCCTGACACTCTAATTATACTTTTCAACGCTATGTGTGAACCACCACCAACTTGGAACTTTTCCGATAATTTCTATTCGTATTTTGTGTTTGTTTCTAATATATTGTTCCTTCCTATAATAAATATAGGAAGGTTTGTACAATAACGTACTCTGTAATGTATGTCTTTTTCCATTTTATTCATATCTCCTATGGTTTTCGAGAAAAACGCCCACTTTAAGCCATTTGGGCCTATTTAATTAATACCATAGATGCCTCAATTTGCCAACTTACAACTTTCAACCACTGTTGCGTCGTTTCTAATTCAGTTGGAGACTCCAATCAGGTTCATTCGAAAGGTGGGAATGTCCTCGTTGCATTAATGTAATTAAAATGGTCTACCATTGTTAGAGACAGAGCTATGTCCGTTTTACTAGAGGCTGGTATCACAGTAACCGTTCGATTTTTCGCTCTTTTTCAACTTTCAACTGCTATTCCCACGTTTCTCATTTAGGTGGATGACTCCAATCAGGTTCATTCGAAAGATAAGAATGTCTTATTTGCATCAAGGGTACTTAAAAGTGTCTATAACATTGTTAGACACCGAGCTATGCCCGTTTTACTAGAAGTTGTTATCACAGTCACCGTTCGATTTTTCGCTCATTTTCAACTTTAAACTGATATTTCGACGTTTGTGATTTAGGTGGATGACACCAATTAGGTTCATTCGAAAGGTTGGAATGGCTTATTTCGAATGAATCTAACTGTAATCGTCCACCTAAATTAGAAACGTCAGAATAGCAGTTGAAATCGAACGGTGATTGTGATACCAGCCCCAATAGTAAAAAGGGCGTAGCTCGGTCTCAACCAACGAAAGACCCATTTAATTACCCTTGATGCAAAGAAGACATTCCCACCTTTTGAATAAATATAATTGAAGTCATCAACCTAAATTATAAACGTCGGAATAGCAGTTGAATGTTGAAAACGAGCGTAAAATATAAGGGTCGCTGTGATATCAGCTCCTAGTAAAACGGGCATAGCTCGGTCGCTAACAATGGTACACCCTTTTAATTACACTTGATGCAAAGAGAAGATTCCCACCTTTCGAATGAACTTAATTGGAGTCATCAAACTGAATTAGAAACGACACAACAGTGGTTGAAAGTTGCAAGTTGGCAAATTGAGATATCTGCGGGCATTAAATAGGCCCAATTGGCCAAAATGGGCGTTTTTAAAATCGAAAACCGTAGGAGATATGAAAAAAGGTAATGGGACATACATTATAGAGTACATTATTACACATCACTTGCTTATGTTTGTTATAGGAACGAACAATATATTAGGAACAAACACAAAATACGAATAGAAATTATCGGAAAAGTTCTAAATTGGGGGTGGTTCACACACGGCGTTGAAAAATATCTTTAGAGTGTCAGGAAAAAATAGCA
This sequence comes from Lithobius niger, assembly GCA_023313725.1. Taxonomy (NCBI): domain Eukaryota; kingdom Metazoa; phylum Arthropoda; class Chilopoda; order Lithobiomorpha; family Lithobiidae; genus Lithobius; species Lithobius niger. The sequence goes on along the minus strand of JAHWFP010222761.1, from coordinate 16,834 downwards.
CTATCTTTTTTTTTGGATCAGAATGACCTTCTCTTAAAAAAATATCCATAGTGCCAAGAATTAACATTCGATGCCCACGGGCCTTGGCTTTGCAACATTAGCCCCTACACTGATAGCCTGTGTTATCAAGGGTCAGTCTAGAGTCTTCTGTGCGTCCGTTTGGTAACTTGGTAACTTTATAAGAGCTTATAATGCCGTCAAAAGTGTACAATATTGGACAAAGAAATTTGGACAGTTCAGAAGGGGCAACTACAAGTCTACATCGATTAATCATGCCTCGTTATGGGAAATCATTAAATATTACGAAGTTGTTAAATTTAATAAACCAATAATAATAATAACCGCAAAATAAATGCAATACTATGGCTGCTATTGCAATTGAAAAAAATAAAATTTGTTGAACACAGAATGAAGGAAGTCAATCACAAACTGCAAATGTCTATTTATGGAATCTGGATAGGCAAAAAAAATGCGGTGGCTAGTTCACAGTCTCAGGAAAAAAGTATCATTATGCGTGACAAAACCTATCTTTAAATTATTAAATTAAGTCGATTCTGCGATTTTGTTTTAAAGAATGCATTCAAGAAATGTAGACTCTAAGAATAAAAAAAAAAAACCGTGGAAAGACAAACCTATGGGGAAAAAAACATGGAAACAGCCAATGGAAAACAAAATCGAAGAGAAAGATTTCCGCGAAACAAATGCCAACGGAAAAACGGAATGGACAAATAGCTGATGGAAATAAAAGACTTTGGGGAAAAAAGGCACGGGAGAAAACCGTAAGAAAAATAGCCGAAGGAAAACAATCCGAGGAATAAAACTGAGAAAAAAAAAGCAAAACAAAGCAGTTTCCAAGTGAAATTTCTTACCTAACCTAGGTTTGCTTAATCTTTCGCTGTAACGTGTGGTGCAGTGGCAAGCCGGACCACTGCACTGTTACTGAGGTTGACGCTGATGACCTATTCGTAAATGCGCGGTTAAGCCTCAATCCCCCAACCCATACTTCAAAATCAAACAAATAATACTAAATAAAACAGTACAACAGTTTCCTTTGGTTATTTCCATGGCCTTATTTTTTACGGCTTCTTTTTCTTTGACCTTTTTTTCAGTCGATCTTTTTTTCTGCAACTTCTTTCCTGCGGCTTTTTTCATTTTTTACTCCGCGGCATTTTTCTGCAACATTCTCTTCAGTGCACCAAATATTTTAGGTGGGTAGAATTTGTTAGTGCAGGTTCAACGAACAAATATATAACCAATTGGTTAACATTTTACTACAATTAGAAAATTGGCAGCTAGCTTCATGTTCAGAACTTATAAAGGTAGAAAGAACTAGATAAAATAACTTTATTTTAGGTTTTATTTCGCATTTCGTATTAACGGAACTTTCTAAATGTTTAGCCGAAAACTACCCAAATGATTTTTTGATGGAAACACGTATCATTTTCTGAAGTTATGTTTTCTCTCCTGCAGCCCTTGCGCGCCGGCAACCCCCGCCACCGTCCCAGTCAACACAGTTTTAAAATATTCCCCGTAAAGCATAAAACATTCATTGATAAAGTATGCATTAATAACAGTGTGTTTGTTTCGAATGATGCCAAATGTGTTGAATTGTCAATGTTGAATCATTTCATGTTAAATCATTAGCACAACCTCGGTAAGCGGAAAGAAGGTCCCGGGGAAAAAATCCCAGAAAACATCCCTTTAAAAAAAAAAAGCCCCGGAAAACAATTACCATGAAAAGATGCCCCCCTAAAGAAAATCCCCTGGAAAAACAAAGGGGTACAGCGACTATCTAGTCGCACTGGTCTTCTGTGCAGTTCCTCCACTTCCAATGTTGAGGCGCACACCTCTATCATGCCTTACAACAGCTGTCTCTATTATATAATCTAAAAACAGTAACCATCAGAATTGACCGTTACAAATGTGTTAGCTTTTAAGCTTATTTTACGTTTTAGGCATAATTGTCAGCGTTTAGGCCTAATTTACAACTTTAATTTCGTAAGTAGCAACTAACGGAGATTTGGATTGTATACAGTAGCGCCTATTCATTTTTGCAACACGGTATGACTCCGCGCACACCGTTACAGTGTTACAACGTAATGCGCAACGTAGCCTATATATAGATCAGTGGTAGTAGGGAAGAGACAGGAGGAACGCTGCAGCAGCGACTCGTAGCAACTATTGACGTTGCCATGGTAACGTGATTTTAGATCTAATTTTCATTTTTTAGGCCTAATTTTTTTAACGGCAGTTTTAGTTTCGTAAGTAGCAGATAGGCCTAGTGGAGAATTTGGTTCGATCGTAAGCCTATTCATTCATGCAACAATGCGACAAGACTGTTTTAAACGAAGCTAAAATGTTTTTGTTTTTACGGCTGCGTTAACACAAATCTTTAGGATTTCAATTCGACGATGAAATGTTATTATTTAATTTAGTTACGTCGAAGAAGTCTATTAGCTATAAGGAGGCAACGATGTTTTAATTTGCCATGTTATTTAGCTAACTTAAAAAAAAAATGTTTGGTTGTTTGGGGCCGGGATTACCCCCCCCCCCCCCTCCTAACCGACACACACACACACACATCCCGTCCCCCTTCGCCCCATTAGTGATCCGCCTCTGGTTCGGTCTCGGTCAATAATTAAAGGGAAAAGGAAAAGTAAGCCCACGCTTCCAGAATTTTCATTGGCAGCTTGCATTTTTTTCGGTGAAAATTAGTTAACGAAGTGACGTCATCAAAGCGAAAACCCATCACTATTTTCTTACACCCACGAACGACAAAAGTGTATTACGTCAATGTTTTAAACCGCACCAAGCGTTGCCCTATCCAGACTTAATTATTAAAGTTCAATCTGAAAGTCGTTGCTTATTTACGTCTCTACCCGTGTGCGGGAAATCAATTCGATGTCCAAGAATGTCTAATAGTTAAAACGGACTTAATGTCCTGCTTATTCTTCGGAACAGTTTATCATTCACCCAACCTGCAACATGAAATATGCATATTCGGCATTTCGGAAACCGATATCTTAAAACAATTGAACTTCCGTAGACACTCACTCCCTGAAAAAAGTAATCCATAAAGGCGCATAGCAGAGAACCCAACATTTTTCTGTCTAAATTTCATTGTCCAATATAATTGTACTTTTTCTAAACCAAATTTGCAATCTAGCCTTGACTATAGCCAAAACTTTGAAATTCGGCCTAGCCGAATCCGAGATCATGAGAGAAGCCAAAACGACAACTTGTTGTTCTTGTTCTTCTTTTTCTTCTGGGGATGTACTTTCTTCTGTCCTTTTTACAGGTCAAACTAGACCACCTAAAATCACGGCAATAAGCTCAAATCAAAGGTTCCTATCGTGGGCATGAGTAGTAGGAAAGTGCTATTTCCGCCCAGAGAGAGAAACAGGATGGCCGCCCACATGAAAACCGAAAATGCCTCCATTTTTCCAAGTGGGTTGTTGTCATGGTAACCGGTGGTGGAAGAGGAAGTGGAAACACCGCCATTTTGTTAAGATGGCCATCCCCAGTCGCCAAAATGGCCGCCCTCATATAAACCGTGTTTTGGGGGCCGAAGGAGTGACAGGACAAAGAAAACACAAGAGGTTGACTTATTTTAGAATTTTATTCGCTATCATTTTGATCTCTACAAATTTTTTCCGTAGGATTGGCCGTGTAGGCCCCGCGTAGACTAAGACGTGGGTACTTCACCAAAAAAATGAATAAAGTGAGAAAAATAAACTCGTTTCCCTGAGGCCATATTCGAACCTGGATCATTACGACGGAACTTTACCATTCCATCCACTATACTGAGTTAGTCAGATGAAAAATGGATGCAAATGGTAGGTACTGTAGTTACAGCTACTCCCTCCACCAGATGGCAGCACTCGTTTGAACAGGAATAGGAAACTTGATTTGCCACAATTTTCTTTTTCAAGACTATTTAAATGAAAAGAACATTTTGCCGGCCCCCAGTCTGGCCGGCTAAAAATGGTTTCTTTTTGCCTAAAACATACTTAATCTGATAATTTTAGCAATACATTGTCCTCTGGAATGCCTCCTTGCAGGTTTTTCAGTGTTATGTAGCCGCCTGCTTGCGTGTCCCTACTGAGCATGTGCAACGCAGTCCTCCTCTATATAATGCGAGAGCATGGCCGGTTCCGACATTCATTTTCCTCTCAATCTGTCAGGCGGTGACTCGAGAGGGGAGGCAGGGCGGGCCCTTGGTTAAGCATGTTTTAGGCAAAAAGAAACCATTTTTAGCCGGCCAGACTGGGGGCCGGCAAAATGTTCTTTCTTATTTGCCAAAACGTATAAACCTGATAATTTTAGCATTATCAAAAATTGTTATAAAGGTAAAAATTCGCACTTTATTGAGAACAGTGTGATGAAACAGGAAGTTGGATCTCTTTCGTGGGGATTGCTGGCCCTGAAAAGGACCGTTGTTTTAATGAGGGTTCTTGCTTCCCTCTATGGATGGCTTGCTTCCTTCTATGGATGGCTTGCTTCCTTCTGTGGATGGCTTGGTTCCATCATGGGATGGCTTGCTTCTGCTTCGGTTTCTGTATGTGCTTAAGGGGGCTTGACCACAGTTCTGGCTGCGACAATCGGTCCCAACCAGTGTAGTCCCTTCTCTTCTCTTGACATGTTCGTCAGGTAGTGGGAGGTGAATGTCGTTGAGTGACGCTAGGAAGCCGCTTGTAGAATTTCTTCTATTGGAATGGCATTACGGTGTGCAGATGAAATTGAAATCGCTTTGACTTCGTGTGCTGTTGCTGTTTCCCTGCTCAGGTTGGCTTTGTCATAGGCGATGTCGAAAGTTTTCCTTATCCAACGGGAGGCCATTGCAGTCGAAGTTTCCCCAGCGTGAAGATCCACAGGCAGGAACAGTTGGTATCTTCCTTTATGGATGTCCTCGCGTTGTGTTCTGGTGAGATAGAAGCGGAGTACTCGGACGGGACATATCAGCAGGCGTTCGGGTTCATTTCCTGTTAAGTTAGAGAGGGCTGGGAATGTGATGGGTTTTGGTGGTTCGAATGGTTTTTGTGTTTTAGCACGAAAGCCTGCTCTCGGGTGAAGTGTGACCGACGAAAAGTTTGGGCCGAAGATGCAGTAGGCTGGATCCGCTGATAGGGCCTGGATTTTGGAGCAATGCGCGCTTGTTGCGAGTGTTACGATGAAGATAGTTTTCCTGGTTAGGAGGTGAAGGGAACTGTCTTGCATCGGTTCGTAAGGGGCTTTATTAGGGATTGTAGGACGATTGACAAGTCCCTGTCTGCGATGAATCTTCTTGTTGTGGGTCGTTCGTTCACGAAGGAGCGGAGGAGAGCTGAAATTCGGTAGTCTTCTAGAAGTTTGGTTTTGTCTGCCGCCTTGAAGGCCGAGTTTAGGGCTGAGCGGTTAACAAAAATTGTTGAGCCTTTGAGGCTGTCGGTGTTGAGAGGGTAAGAAAAGACTTTATTGGTTCGGGCAGGGAGGGGTTGAACGGATTAATTTTTGTTGCGAAACACCAAGGAAATCCGATGGACTAGTGGCCGTTGTATCTTCGGTCTGATTAGTCTTTGGATGACATCTTCTTGATGGATTCCAGCCCTTTAAAGGAGTTTAGTGAAAGTAGCCACCCGTGTAGGCTTAAGCTGATCAGGTTTGGGTGGAGTTTTGAGCCTTTTGTTGTGACAGAGGATCTGGAAGAAGAGGGAGGCTTCTTGGAGTGTCGGCTGGTAGAGACAGTAGGCGTGGAAATCATGGTGCCGACGGGATTATGAGGAGTAATGCAAGTGGAATAATGTTTTTTTTTTTTTACTGTTGGTAAAACTTCAGATTGAGGGGGAAGTCATGGGTACCTTCTTACAGCAAGAGCCAAAACATCCGATTTCCCCACTCAGGCAGGTTGATATATACGTCCAAAAGGCAATGCAAATAGGTTTGCAGCTGCATTTATTGAAGGCTGTGCCAGTATAGCTTAGCCATGGGATCTCGGCCTTTGGTTTCAAAGGTCGTGGGTTCGATTCCCTATATAAGTCTGACATATAAGTCCAAAAGGCAACATAAATAGGTTTGCATCTTTATTTATTTGACTCTTGTTGAGCCGTTGGCTTCCCGTCCTATTTAATTCCTACAAAATTTAAATTCGTTCAAAACAATGGAGACAATGATGATTTTATAATTCTCAGTAGCAGCCATCTTGATGACGTTATCAGTACTTTGTGACACGTATCATAGAGTAGCACCATGCAAATTATTAACATATAACTATTACTGATGAAGCAAACCAATTCCAATTATTTCTAGCGATAAGTGTGACGCAATTAGTGAGTAGTATTAACTTTCGTGATGTAATTGTTGGTTTTTTGACATGAATACTGAAATACCACAGAAAATATTGACTTCAAAGTAAATATAATAGGGACATTTTGTTTAGGTTTAAAAATTATCTTTCCAAGTCCCCAAAAATTAAAATCCGTCCATAAATAATGAAGATATTGATGATTTAAAGAATTGCGATGGTGGCCATCTTGATGACGTCATCAGTATTACACGGCACACATCAGAAAGTGGCAACATTAAAAAATTCTTCATTTTAGGGTAGTTTTCGACGAAATACAACTGGTCCCACCTTTTCATCACGAAAACTGCCACGAAATTACATATGCTCCCCCTACTAAAAGTATTTCAGTGCGAGAACTTGACGTTTCCAAGCTATAAGCCGAATCTTGAACGTCGACTTAGCAAAATCGATGGAGAACAACTGCAGTGCGGCGGCTAAACTGTTAATCGCATGACAACCCAATGTGATGTTTTTACTTTTGAAGTATGACGTAAGTAAGTCGTAGTCATAGCGCTTGTTTCTATTTGGTTGCCTGTATCTGTTTTGCAAGCTAAATCGTTATTAATAACAAGGTTGAAATGTTAGAAATTTGACAGTCACGCATGAAATTATCGCTTCACTGCAATTGTTGGCCAAGCGTGCGAAGCGAGCGAGGTGGAATACTCACTGATTTAGGATTTTGTATCTCTGACTGTCTGTGTGTGTGTTTGTCTGCTTGGACAACTAAAACATTAACAGTTTTGCTCCAATTTTTTATAACAATTTCTTGACAATTTCGTGACAAGGGGCCGTACACAATTGACTCTGCGAAGGAGAGCTATAGGTGATTCAAGGAAGAGTGATAGTTTTGGACAAGGGGATGATGGGAGCAGGGGTCACTAAATTTGTGACGTCATACATCATCCTAAACAGGTTGAGAAAAAAAAATAAAAAATAAATATTGCACAAATTCGGACTAACATGACGTCATTGCGTAAGGGTGTTGCGAAAGCTGTGACAAAATCACAGGGGGAGGGTGTGGTAAATAAAAAAAAAAAAAGGGGGGGGGCAAAATATCTGTGACGTCTTTTAAACCCCAAGGGAATTTAGGTACATGAAATTTACGAGTTGGACAAGAACATTCATATTCTCGGAGATATTTGGGTTTACCGTTGGAGAGCTATGCCAGTTTTTAGTAGTGCCGGTAAGGGAGCACTGTCTGTATGGCTAGTGACATCGATCATTACATACTCAAAACAAAGCCATTTGCTATAATATACCATTTTAGTGTGAAGAATGCAGAAAATTACACATACCGTCCTGAATCCCGTCGACGTGGTATTCGTTCGCTTGCTTACGTATTTGCTTGTATGTGTATTCATGAACTGATTGTAAGATGGATGCGAATATAGATAAAAAACTATTGTGTGTGCGGTGTATCTTGAGTCCTACAAGTATTTTGTGAGCGGCTACGTCTTCCTGGATGGGGTGGCTTTAATCGATGGCCGCCATTGTTTTTGTAACCATCTTGGATATCAACAAGGCACTCTGCTACTGAAAACGCACAATCGATTATCTGTGTTCGTTCTGCAGAGAACTCAAGATAGGCCGCGGACACAATAATATGTAGTAGCATCTCTCATTCAAACCTCAATGACATGCCTAGCTTAGTCAAGTTAATAATGAGGATCGGCATTTTCGGGTAGTACGTATAGGATGCAAATGATTACGGAACCCTTTCGCATTATAAGATGACTTTGACGCCACGCCCCCAGGAAGAATGAAAAATATAGGCCAATAACTGAATTCTTAAATCACAATTACTCCGCCGAGCAACACATGCTACAGTACATGTGTTTTCCATTATGTCGTAAAATTTAACTCCGAATCGTAACCACTTTACCAATATGATTTCTGCCTTACGCTCCACTAATATAATTTCTTTCCAGTGCTCTACCGATTAATCCAACACTGATCTGTCTTACAAGCGCATCTGGAGAGCTCTGTCAACATGCTCGAGATCTGGTATAGATAAATTATTAAAAATAGAAGAACGTTGTGTGAAAACATGCAAGAAATTGGCAGTAAAAGCGTTGTTTTCATCCTAGAATGGCTACATAATTAAAAAAATTCACTATTTGTCTAAAATTGACGAAATTTCCTGACGTAAACTTAAAATGAGATACTCACCAAGAGACACCATGTTAGATGCTACCAGGCATCTCACGTACCGTGCACATGCTCAACGAAAGCCATCTTTATCCTCAGGAAGATCTTCCGTTCGGTTGCTTCTTTAGTGCTTTCCCGTTTCATTTCATTGTGTTGTGGTCTTTCTAGCCATTTTTTTTTTACGAAGGTTTAATGTTGTAATCTAAGCTGATTATGATGTTATTGCGTTTTCTGCGATATCGTCGTGCGACGAGGCTGATTTCTCCGGCACTGCATTATCACCACCACGTGTATGCTTTAGCATTAAGAGCTGCAGCTTGGCAATACACATAATAATCCAAAATCATCTCGTCTGGAAGTATGCGTCTTTTTAACCGGGTCTTGTCAGTTGACCTGGGGTGAAGGTCGGCACCCCAATGACATCTTCTTATGCAAGCATAAACTGTTTTTTGTTTGAGGCACACCTGCGAAGCAAAAATTATTATTTGGCATTTGTCTCTCAAAATTCTCAAAAGCACAAGTGTTATGCATTGAGAGCGATATCGCGTTGAATTTTTTCGCTGACAATATACGTTTTGGGTCTAGAAAAATAGAAAACTTTTGTGTGATGACCGTGCTTGGCAAACCATCTGTCAATACATAGCTCGACGTCGCCACTGCCTGCATCACGACAACGTAACACCATTGGTCAAGACTTTAAACATTAAATGCAGTACTTCCAAACTGCGCAGCAATAATTTTTCCAGTTTCATGTACGTAACCTTCGAAGTATTCCCGGTTGGATTAACATGGTGAAAGTCGAGCTTTGCATTTGAGACCATGAATTCAACCGGCTGAAGAGCTTAGCGTGAATACTTTACAGGTTTTGTTTGGGGAGATAAGTGATGTACTGACATATTGCAAACTTGACAGCGATGCACTAGCGCCAAACGAAAGGCTTACACTTTTAATAAAAGCTTTTATTTAAAAAAAAATGTTTGCAACACTGAACAAAATGTGCCAAATAGTAACTGAAATAAAATATAAACTAAAGTTCACAGCGTCAAAGGTTGAATACAGCTCCATTGTTTTGTGACGTTTGAGCCTATACCATTACACTTATTTTGGTACAAACAGTTAAATAAACGTATCAGAAAAATCTAATGAAGATGGCACTTAAGCAATGGGCCTATAAAGAAAATACTAAATCTTAGTGCACGCACGACAAATAGGCCTATTAGGCTATACAGACATCAGAAAGAGCAGAAAAAGTTCACAACCGTTGGCTTTAACCTCGAATCTGAACTGAATAAAGCATCATCGAATAATAAAACTTATTTTCATTACGTAAATAAATAAATACAATACAATAAGTCGAATACTACAAATGTACAATACGAGTTGCATAAAACGTCTTGGGAAAAATAAAAGGTGTATTGTCAATACGTAAATAAATGCCATATCGAGTACACTGCAAATCCACAATAATTCAGTAAGAGTATTTCAGTAGAAAACTGAGTGCCAAGTCTGATCCAAAATTAAAACTTAGCCCGCACTGTAGAAGCCTACGTTCCATAACTTGCTTTCATGGGAATAACTTCAGTGCAAAAAGACCTGTGCAGCAGACAAATATAAAATAATCCTATAAAAGCTCACTAGCCATATCGTTTGTTCGGCTCACTGTATTGGTCTGGATCCATGCATCATATTCGATCTGCAGAACATCAAAAAACCTATATCTACTGGTTATCAGGATTCGAGCTAATTGCAGTTGTTGTTGACATTTCATATCACATTCCTTCGAATGTCTGCAATTCACATACAGTAGATGGGGTTGTTTTACGCTGAAAAGGCTTACTAACCGCGGAAACAGCTCGCTATGCTTGATCAATCCGCGTACCTTCGAGCTTCAGAAACGCGAATGTTTCACAACCTTTTAAAATCTACGGGTAGACTTTTTCGTGTGTCTAACCAGCTGAAGCCATCCAATGTTGAGATCCACTTGTCATACAGCTGATAGCAAATATGAAGTAAGTTTTATGTGCGATTTCCTTTTTTTTTTAAACAAAGTTTCCCTGAACAGAAGATGACGTTACGAACAGATTTTACGAGCACTTTAAGAGCACGTTACGAGCATTTTTTCGCAAATTTGAGGGTAAAAAAAAAAAAACCGAAGTTACAGCGATGAAAACAAGCATATTATAGCGTAATTTAATTATCTTCAATTGAGCTCTCGTAAGGTCCTTACTTTCGGAGAAGTAGACATACAATCAAACACACAAACAAACAAACAAATCGAACCTTTTTAATGACGAAATTATGAAAGAGTTACACATGAATTTTACAAATTATAAACGTCATTTTTCAGCTGCAATAATAATCCTTTTGGACTAACCTTGTAATTAGAAATTACGCTAATTGTGATGATTCAAAGATATGCATACTTTTGCTTTGTCTGCTTTCTATTTCTTCATTTCCGGTCTCTCTAGGCTACCTCCATTTTTTTCCCAAACGGGCTACTTAATGAAATGCCTCGTTTATAATATAATGACCGTCAGTGCGCTCCTGTTAAAGCATAAAAACGCAAAGATAATCGCGAATAAAAAAGTTTAGGCATTAAACTACGCAATGAAAGCAGAAATTACGTAATTATTTAATTGTTGCGCCGTTACAACCATCGTAGTCTGCACAGACGCAAATGGTTACGTCATTTTCATCAGCACACGTGTTTTCCTGGGTCTTGGGTGAACAACCACGCATTGTGACGCCTGAAAAGAAAAATATTCCACCTCAACATTAAAAATCAGACTTACAAATTTCATTGTACTCTGCAAATCAGTTGGATTGCTCCACGGAGTCACTCGGGTCACTGGTTCAGAGTATTTGATCAGGAATTTCTGATCACACCCAACGATCCATGACTCAGACCACCGGTAACCACGTGACCATAATAAAGTGACAGATTAAAAAAAATGGAAATAGTCAAATTAACAATCTTTTTCAACCACGTTATCCCGAGATGCAGAGGAATATTTTTCCTAGGAAATACCTACGGTCTTTAACATGTCACAATCGACCTGAGCACGAGCGCATTCCGATGCCCTTCTGTTCCTGAACGCACACGAACAAGGTGGTTATTGTGTGCGCGGCGTATCTTCAGTCCTGGAAGTATTTTAATGACCGGCTATGTCTTCCTGGAGGGATCGGCTTTAATCGACGGCCGCCATTGTTTTTGTAACCATTTTGGATATCAACAACGCACTTTGCTACCAGAAACGTACAATCGATTATCTGTCTTCGTTCTGCAGCGAACTCAAGATAGGCCGCGCACACTATAAAAGGCTCAAGTTTTTCAATTAAAGGGTGAAAGCTAATAGGCTATAAAACTGTTTTCAAGTGGGTGAATTGTTATCGACTGGATCGTTGTTGTCGATTTCAACTAAACTTAAGTTTTTGACCCAAAGTATTAATTTTTTTTACGAGATTTACCAATTAGTGAAGACAGTAACATATGACACGCCGCCGTACTACTACTCTGAAGTCTACACTGATTTACTGAACTGTACCATTGTTGCTGAATGCTGAAGATCGTTCCATTAGAATGACGCAACACACTTCGGCTTGTTAGATATACAATTCAAGCTTTGGATTTGCTCCGACTTACCCGAATAAATAAAAAAAAACCCGTACTCATCACTGCACATGCGTAGCCCAATAAGCATTAATATTCCTGTAAATTAGGCTAATCTCGCATTAGTAATATCATGGCCGTATAGATTTTGATTTGCGTCAATATCAACATGTGGAACATTGACTACAACTAATGAAAATCATACGCACGAAGCACTAAACACACGACGGGACAAAACAGTGCCTTATGTTTCGAAGCAATAAATTGAAGCCGTCTAGCACGTCCTGTAGGCTACGTAAAGTGGCGTATATAGGAACGAGTTCTAACGGAACACCTTACGAACTCATACCACCAGTATCAAATGAAAACGTTTCACAATCACGGAAAAAAAAGGCAGTGTTAAGCTAAGAAGTTGCTTTTCTCATTTTTTATAAATTTCAAATTTTGTCGTCACGCTGGTGTCGTGAAAACAGGACGAAATCTGTATCCATTTCTAGTTTAGTTCAAGGCAATCGAACACGCGCAACTGGGCTAAAACCCGAGGAGTTAGCCGCTCTCTCAAATTACAGACCATCAATTGTTACTGCGCTTTTAATTCAACTTAAACAAATAGTATATTTATAACATATTAATTAGTGGCCTATAAATTCTACGTGGGAGTAATCATATTTTGACTCTCTTCATACTTCATTGCTGGTCACAAGGTCCTTCGGGGTTGAAGCTGGCGGTCTTACTTCCTGGCTCTATACTCCAGACATTTAACACTGGTAGACTATCATATCACCAATGTAAGGCCAGTAGAGTTGACTTACAGCCCGTGCAATAACTGGCCTGGAGACAGGCGGGCGTAATTTCGGCATTGGTTTGAAGAACCAATGCCTTTCTTATAAACTCGTTTCACCGCTGTTGCGTGCCGATTCCAACCTGCTTGGAACAATCGCACCACGAGTGATATTTTTCAGACATATTTATTAGGTAACGAAGTACATAGCATAATTTTTAAAGCATGTTTTCCACACAAAAAAAACAACAAAAACAAATGGTCATTCGTTCAACAATTGGTCGCTTGGAGTCGCGATTCGGACCCAAGTGGACCGTGGGGTACGAATTATCCTGGTGTTTTTCCTGTATGCCATTAATGTTAGGGCACGTTTACGCTACAGGTCCTATCGGTCGCCGAACGCTATTTGCCAGTCAACAGTTATTTATTCCCGATTAGTTTCTAGTTTCTACTAATTGAATGCGGCAATACATAAATTAAATGTATTGTACTGTAAATAACAACACGGGTTAAGAACAAAGTGTAGCGGTAATTTTAAACATTGCTATAACATATTTGTCATTTTACGCTATTTCAAAAATTTGCTATTCTCGTGCAAAGAACAGCTTCTGGCAGTAAGGGCACGTTTACGCAACCACTCGCTTTTGCATTCTCGCAGCTAGAAGCTAGAAATCACCTAAAATTCCAACATGGCGGCGGTTTTATGTCTGCCGCCTCGCAACGAAAACAGCAAATAACGTGAGTTCAGAAGCGTTTGGGAAAACTGTTTCGTCATGAGGAATTCTGTATATTATTGGCACGGATTATAAGACTGCAAGTATTTACTCAAACGATGTCGGATTTAGATAATCCATTTAGCGTTGTCACCATGGCAATGTCACCTTTGCCATCGCGATTGAGTTCTAGCTGCGAGAATGCAACGGCGAGTCGTTGCATAAATGCGCCCTAATCGGCCGACGGTAGAATAAATAGCTGCCCGCAGCGAGAATTCAAAATCCAACATGGCGTTCATTTTGGGGTTATTGTATCGAAAATAGGAGACGAGGCATGAGGAGACGAACTGCGTCGGCGTTGTTACCAGGGTTACTACTTATAGTTAACTCGAAAGCCGCATGCTCCGGTAAGGGCACGTTACGGAACAAGTCATTCTCGCTCGCCGAATGCTATTTGCTACTCAACCGTTATTTATTTATGATTAGTTTCCCGTTGCTACTAAATGAATGCGGTAATAGGATAAAGAACAAAGTGTTACAGTAATTTTAAACAATGCTACAGGATTGTTTTCATTTCACGCTATTTCCAAAATTTGCTATTCTCCCTCAAAGTACAGCTTCTAGCAATGATTAAACGTCGGTAGAATAAATAGCTTCTCGCAGCGAGAATTCAAAATCCAACATGGCGTCAATTTCGTGGCTATCGAATCGAAGATAAACCATCGAATGCCGGCATACAAAAAACAGTCCGTCGTCTTGTACTGCAGTAAAAATTGTTTTTTTGTTGTCATCAATCGACGCTGAAATGTTGCAAGCATCGTACGCCGTGTCACGAGGCACGAGGAGAAGATTTGCGTCTGCGTCGTTGCCGTGGTTACTAATACGCATAGACAACTCGAAAGCCACGTACAGCGGTAAAGGCGAGAAGCAGCCATCAGATTTATTATTAATCAAGTAAAAGCTAGTGAGCGAGAAAATTGTCGTTGCGTAAAGCCGCGGTAAGGCCCGGTGCACAGACAATTTTCATCTCCAATAAACCGAGACGAGAAAACGATGTTCATTTCCAGAATTCTACTGAACTTTGAGGAAAACTCGGTAAGCATGGTGTGGAGGTGTATCGAAATATTAAATTAAAAGCTTTTTAAGCAAGAGTTTGTTGGAGTGAAATTCCGTTTAAAAATACACTTGAATGCAGTCTTTGTAACAGCAGCACGCAAACCACTGCATCAATTTAAACCAGAATTTGCAAATTGATAGCGGTACACCCAGAGATGGCTTGCAAAAAAAAAAAAAAATTAATTGGTCATGTCGTTGATGAAAAATGTAGGTGACGAAATGGTGAGGCTACTGAGAATTGCCAATGGATTAAGTGTCACGGATGTAATGCGCGCTGAAATTTCAGCCAGCATTAATTCTCCTCGGACGTTCCTCTACCAAAAGTGTGCATTAAATCGCTTAAACCGGCCCATATTTGCAAAATTCATGCTATAGTATACGCTATTTACCAAATTTGTCCCTTGATCGTCACAAATCAAGGTGCGAATTTTCGGTGGGTCATTTATCTTTTTGAAAGACCTCCCCCCTTCCTCAGAAAACCAACTTCCCGTTTCTCCCAAGTCAAAAGGCGTTCAACGCTTGAAGTGCCTGAGGAAGGTGGGATATCTGTCAAAAAGATAAATGACCCACCGAAAATTCTCACCTTGATTTGTGACGATCAAGGGACAAATTTGGTAAATAGCGTACCATGTTCATTTAATTTCTGTTACCAAGTAAAACAATGAGCCTTTCGGCTTATCGTGATCCATGCTATAACCATTACATGTGTTTACTTCCTGCTAGCACTCCAAGCTAGCAGCCGCTAACCACATGATATCATAGTTGCTGCTGCTAATGATATTACAGTCATGAAGCGTGACCGTCGCCAGGTCCCGGTTTACCTAACGATCTACATAACAAGATCGTAGAAATTAACAGCACTACCACTACTCTTTAAAGGATTCAAAGGGTTTCGTAGCGAATGTTAACCTATTCTGGTCATCTGCTTCCGCTTCCGGTTAAGTAAGTCCTCTAACAATAGACTCAGCTTTAAGAATCACTTCAAACTTGCAGCGTACTTACGCTTGCCATTGCTACGTTGGAAATTGATCGGCAGCAAAAGATCTCTGTAAATGAAAACCAAAACTGATGAGGCATTGCCGGTGATATACTTCTACCTCTCCCAGAACAAAAAATTTCTAAAGCCATAGGGCTAAAGGTTTCAACTTTGTTCTACAAAAGCGTATTTATTTACTTCCCATGGAAATATTCAAATGTCAGTGCATGGAAACCCCCCCGTCCGGGAAAGGGATCGTGATCGATTCGGGCTCGGGGTTGCTGATTGTGTGGGCAAAGCGAATGAAATCAGCGTTTGTTAGCCAGTATTCGCAAAAATTACATTGGTCGAGTTTCCATTCTGCATCAAACACCATCCGCGCATAACACGGGCCTCTGGTTAAATTCAGATTGAAAAAAAATTGCATTTATTACTAATATGCACGACAGCCAACAGCAGATCCTGCGAAACGCGCCCCCGAGATATCGGCGCCTCTAGCCTACAGCCAAGTTAGCCTATTCGCAAATCGGCTACTGATGGTCGTCCGTTGTTTGTTGCTCAGTAAATAAATAACGAACACATTAAATATATGGTGATAGATAAGCAAATCTAAACCCAAAACAATAAACTGTAAGCAAAAAAACCCGTCAAGTTTCAGCCATTGAACGTCTGTGATATCAAAAACGAGCCAAGTTTCCACTTATCAGATATACAACGCAACTTTAAAACTTGGCGCATTGCAAGCCTTTTTTTTTTACTTCATTAGTTCGGCTGTAATTTATTTTTCCGAATGCATTTACAATGAATTTTATCGAAATAATGTTAAAGATTTTTTGTTACAATATCTCTAGTTTGAATCAATTTACAATAAAGTTTTACAACTCAGATGGTGGCGTTTTGTTCTGTAGACTAGCGTGCTGTACTGTAAACTATAGCTTTTAGTGTGATGTATAACGCAGTATTATTTGTGAACCCTTCCTGACGTTACGAAAATCGGAACCTCCGCGATTTGCTACTGAGTTTTGCAGTTCGTAAATAGTTTTTCTTAACCGAGAGCAGATCGTCGGAGTGACCGATTGATCGTTTTAACTTTGATGTTGTTATTTCGCTTCGTATGCGCGAAACAATAATAAAACAGCAACAAGAACAACAATAATGAACTAGCGCT
>JAHWFP010222759.1:0-19066 GCA_023313725.1 Lithobius niger | reverse complement strand
GAGTGAGTAACTTATTTACCAACGGATCTTGAAAACATGATGGGGAACGTGGCGGGAAGGAGGGCAAAATTCACAACCAGACTCTTTAAATTCTCATTACCTCGGCTGCTTGGTTGAATTACTTAGGTACTTTGGCAAAATCAATACCCCCACTTGGTGTTTCCGCTGCCGCCGCAACTTAAGATCATATTTCGTTATTAATATGCGGTACACTGTTCTGCTTGGTGGAATGAGCTCTCGAATGTATAACTAGGAAACAAGGATTGTTGTCTTCGCCGCACGCGCGTGTGTTATTGGAGAGTCAGACATGGAAATCAATTTGTCTATTCTGACAGTTGCAAAGCTTGTTGATTGTGTCGCGATTCCATGTCTTTTAACATGGGTTGACTTATATTTGTATTAAATGCATGGCGGTATTCCATTTATTTGCCAAAACTTCGGGGTGAATTAAAAAATAACTTGGTTGTCGACTCGTTGTGTCGTTAGTGTCTTCTTCAGACAGAAACCACAATAAACACTACAAAATAATTAATTAACTAACTGGCTGGACATTAATTAATTCTCTTTGCTGGACAACGTAGTGGTACAAAATAATGACTTCTAACGTGAGACAATTTTACAACAAAGACGTTCAGCGCGAATTCCAATAATGAGGATCGATCAAGGGGGGGGGGGGGGCCAGTGGTGCACCCATGGAGTGGTAGCCAGAGACGTCAGGAAGGATAAAAGTTGGAGGGGTGTAAACCAGAGATTTACCGACATAATTTTCCATCTATTCAAAAATTAATGTAATTTTTCCAACTGATTTGCCGACTGACCAACAATTATGTAATTTTTGCCGACTGATTTGCCTACTGGCCAAACTTTAAAAGGGCCCGCAACCCCCCACAAAAACGTTCCTGGTGGCAGCAAAAGGAGAAAATGCCCCTCACAACTCGCGAAGGTATGAGTAAAATATGGCAAAATCCGACAAACGAGGCGTTTCTTGAGACTGAAAAAATGTTGAACATTATTTGTAAACTTTTCAAAAACACTTAAATTGCTGATAGTGAGTTGATTAGAGGGCTCCTAGGACTTAAAAGCAACCCCTCCTCCTTTAGACCC
This sequence comes from Lithobius niger, assembly GCA_023313725.1. Taxonomy (NCBI): domain Eukaryota; kingdom Metazoa; phylum Arthropoda; class Chilopoda; order Lithobiomorpha; family Lithobiidae; genus Lithobius; species Lithobius niger. The sequence continues at coordinate 17,962 of JAHWFP010222759.1, read as the reverse complement.
TTAAGATGAATTCTCGTAAAAACATTCCCATTTAGAATTTTAATTTTTTTTTGCTCTCCCCCTTCCCCCAGCAAACAGAATACCCGGGTACTACACTGGTCGGGGTTCGTATCTTAGTTAAGACGGGGGTGATTCTACTAAAACCTAATTGAAGACTTTAATTTGTGTTACAAGACTATTGTGACACAGGAGTTGAAGTATTTTCCTTTTTTTTTTTATCCGGGAGAATTTTTTGCAAGTAAATTTCGCTTGCCAGTTGAAAACAAGCAGTTTTTTTTCCTAGTAATTTAGTCAACGGAAATAACATCATGTGCATGGTTTATGAACTTAATTATTTATAAGGAGTAATATAAGTGATCCAATCCTGCATGAAGTTTTCTAGAACAGTCTGACACTGTAGAGCGAGTACGGCTGAAAAATCCTTATCAAGCAATACCATATATGAAGAGTTGAATATGGGACAAATGAAATGTGGATTATTATTGCCAATCCTCGAGAGGCTAAGGAAGTAATATATTGACAGTGAATGCAAATTCGTGACTTGTAATTAGTCTTTTACTTGAGTATCGTCCTTGTTTAGTTTTATTTGCGAGCATTCTAAGTAGTCTTAGTAAGTTTTTTAAAGGTCATGGAGTGGTCAGAAAATTACAAGTAATGTCCTGGCACCCTCTAACCGAGATACGTTGAACCAGTAATAAATTCCCTAGACGTTTATAGAGCAGTGACACGACGTAGTGTTATCGTATATAACTCTATGCTGGAGCTTTAATGGGTTAGCTGCAAGGGGCACTGCAGAGAGAAACAGAAGGGCGTCATACTGAAGTCGATGCTGTGAAGAGTGATTTCTTAGACCTAAAACGCGCGATTTTTGTTGTTGGAGAAAACAACGTTATTTTAAGCCTAAGAAATCCGCTCTTCCGTTGTTTTTCCCTCCATTTTTATGTAGTGCACCTTGTAGTTATGCCCTCCAAAACCCATAGTGGTGCCAAGCTGGTGCCAATATGGCCGCAAATGTCACTGCTCTATATACACGGTGTAGAAGTCAGTCCCAAGTATCTTTTTGTCCAATTGGAGTCACAGGGAGTCGGCGTCTCGTCGCTCGCGACTGCGTGGATACATAGTACAATGTATGTATCTATATATATAATAGGCTTGGGTGGCACTGAGCAAATTCATCATATGTATGCGTGTGTGTGTGTGTTACTGAAGTTCAAGCGAGAAAGGGGAAAGGGGTTACCAGGGAGGTGGCTCAATCTGACCATGCAGTGGGAGAATGTGGGGGAGGGGAGGCAAAAGAATGCCGGGGGGGGGGGGTGTCGGCGCCATTCCGACCGGTAATTAGGTATTCGGGGACCGGCTAGACCGGCGTATGTTACGCCGGGGGTACAGCTAATATAATGAAAGCGGTTAAACCATCCAGAAGTTATATCATAGAACAATCCGTTTTTGTATAATCTCTATTACCATCTCTGGAACTCGCGCTGAATTCTTTATTTTTAACTTGTCTCAAGTTCTAAGTCATTATTCGTACCACTACGTTGTCCAGAGCAATCTCTAAAAACTTTTCAGTTTTTGTTATTCCTGTCTGTCAACTTCCGGTAATGGCCCGAGCTGTTAACTAGACGCTAAAGCGCTTCTCTTATCGCTCTGGACAATGAGGTGGTACAAATAACGACTTCTAACGTGAGACAAGTTATCAATAAAGACGTTCAGCGCCAAGTTCCAGTAATGTTATCACCCAGTTTAGACGACTTTTTATTTATTTTTTTAAATTTATTTGCACTACTAGACCCTACCGTGTACCTTACGTCACACGCTCAATCTACTACTAAATCTAACTTAACCAAATACCAAACCTAACCAGTCCACTGCACCGTTCTACAACTGGACACAGACCAGACCACTAAATGGTTAACACTAAACACAAAACAGCACTTCCTACCCTCTTCCCCTTATGCCATATCACTCTTACTCATTGGTCTGCCATCATTCTTTCAACTCTACGTATTAAACCTACTCAAAACTTAACATGTACCCGAATTTGGAGAGCAGACGTTGAACTGCTCCGTAACCTATATCTCAGGCTCTCACCGTAGCACACTTAACTCCTATAGGGCAGTGACACGACGTAATATTATTGTGTATAACTTTATGGTGGAGCCAGTAACTGGGTTAGCTGCAAGGAGCACTGGAGGGAGAAAGGAAGATCGTCTTATTGAAGCCAATGCTATTAGACTGGATTTCTTACGCCTATAACGCTCGATTTTTGTTGTTGGAGAAAACAACGTTCTTTTAAGCCTAAGAAACCCGCTCTCAAAGCACTGTCTTGACTAGAAGTGCTGTTTTTTTCCGTTACATTTTAATCTAGTGCACCTTGTAGCTATTACCTCCAAATGGTGTCTCGTAGCCAATATGACGTCACTTGACGCTACTCTATACCTCACATGACAGACTGCCTTTCCACTTCCCCCAACCAGTCGCCACTTCCACTTCCACCATGGTCCCTTCAACCGGACATAATAGCGCACATGCGTACTACATGACTTCCGGCTGATTTCACCCCTTTCATTATATGTATAGTACTCTGTATCCATGCGCGCGCGAGCGACGAGGCCCTGTGACTGGAGTAGTAAAATGAGACTTGGGAATCGTAAGTGACTACAGAACGCAAACGTTAATGAAATGGAAATTCTCGTCGCCGACGCTGGGACACCCTAGGAGAGGGGGTTAAGCTTAAAATTTCCAATTGGAAAGGGAGTAGGGCGGGATCGAGTAACATCGTTCGAAAGAACTGAAAATTATTAGTACGTCTCCGCAAATCGTTTTCAGATCGGTGCTCGCAAACCGGAAGGAATGGCGGCCCAATTTGTTGTTTAGGCTGTTGTGTTACAATTCTTGCGAGTGTTTGCGCACTTCCGTCTTGCTATAATGTTCTCACATTCCACCAACATGTGAAGTCCATTTGTCAATAACGATATCCAAAGTATAATTTTCCTACACCAGTGGGAACCTAAGTTGATGTGGTGGGGGTCAGACTTTTGAGAAAGCCAGTTTGTATTGCCGTCCTAAACCTGCTGCCACGGGCTCACTGCTAAATTGATGACTTTCGGACATTTACACCCAAATCCTTAGTTCAAAAGTCGCAACAGTGACGTCAACGTAGCAATCAACTCCGCCTGACGCAACAAGACCAAGATATCATCCTTTTCAAAAAAAGACTATTCTGAGCTATCCTGAGATTTTGGGCGGTCTAAAAAAAAAAAAGCTAAAACTGGAAACCATAAAAACCACATTTAACGTATCCAAAGTGTTGCATTCAGGTGTTTTCAAGGACACAAAATTTGGGAATAAAAAACAACAAATATTTTTGTTAAAAATCACAAAACAATTAGTGTTTTTTTTTTTTTTTTTTTGCGAGTCACTACCCGGTTTTGTTCCTTCATAAGTCCTGCCATTGTGTATGGCAAGTGTATATGACAGATTTAAGAAGTAAAAGTTTGCAGTCTGAAGTACCTTTAGTGAAAAATTGTTACGGAATGAGGAATATGCAATGCTATAGTCCTTGCACTTTTAATCAACTACCCAATAATCACAGGATGTCTTTTACAGGATTTAAACAGATCCAGAAAGAGGTAAAAAAAAAAAACTGGTTATTAAAAAAAAACTGACTAACAAAATTATAATATAGGTATCGGAAAAATAGTATTTCAAGGAATCAGTATGTTGCTACTAGGGATGGGTCGGTAACCGAAACTGAAACCGAATTTTCGTTTTTACTGAAAACCGACACCGAAACCGATTCGGATTTTGTGTCGGTGTTTTCGTACGGTGTTCGAAAAATCAAATATAGATTTGTTGTTTTGAATTTGTTAATAATTATAATTTTCTACTATAATTCACAGCAACGCTCCTATAGTCATTTAAAGCGAAAATAGTAGACGAAAATGGTGCGACAGCTAGACTCTTGGTCTATGACGCTGCTGGAAGTAAAAGCAGGAGCAAGTTAGAAGCTAGTAATACTACTGTTACAAGTGTGGTTGGGGTGGAGGGTGGCAAAAACCGATACCGAAACCGAAACCGCGGTTTTGTGGGCGTGAAAACCGAGACCGGAACCGGAACCAAAGTCAAAATAATGAAACCGACCCATCACCATGCTACCATGCTTCTTATTTTTATGGTTGGAAATGTAACTAAATGTAATGTAAATATACACCGCACACAAGTCCTACGGACTTCGGGATGCAATGTGGATTAATAAACTGTCTATTATTGACTGTCAATTTGGATGTATTAAATACGATTGTGTGCAACGAAAATAATTGGGAGTGTCGATCCATTTCTTTGGGAGTCTGGGTTCTCTTCATTCAAACTGGCATTCCCTTCAGTTAAGAAAATACCAAATGGGTAAAATTTTTTATTTGTTGACATTTTTTTGACATAGTAGTCAGTAATACTTTCGTGAATTCGAAAAAAAAATTACCTTCCTCATTGAACAATACGTTGTAAACTGCAGACGAGACAGACGCAATGGGGGCAACAGACCGAGAAAAACACGTCTTCGAAAACAAGAGCGTAACAGATTAAGGATAAAGGAACGAAACCGAAGAGCTCAGTAGCCTTGAAGACTTATGTGTGAATTGGTGGTTTGTGCATTTCGAATCGCCTCCGAACGACAACATCTGGTTGCGTCTTAGCTTTGGGAGAAAGGCGGCCAGACGGCGCATCGAATCGGCGCAAGAAGCTGGCTGCAGACGCTCAGTCGGATAATAGTCTAGCTCAAACAATATTACATTTGTTTCTTTGCTATCACTGAAGAGTGTTCACTTTTCCGTACACAACTTCAGCAGTCCTATTCCCATATTTGGTTCCCACAGCACAGGCTTTGACGTGAAACACACCCCTACGCAGGGCCGGATTGGGAGGGGACGGGCCTCCCCGGGAATACTGCAGGGGCTTCGGGGCACCTGGAGAGGGGTTAGGGAGGGGGGAAGCGCCGCTAGCTAGTGTATTTTTAAGAAACCTGCATGAATTTGGAAGGTTTTCCTCAACTTAAAAATGCAATTTCATTCGAAACTTTTTACAAAAATAATTTGTTTAAACAAGGGCATCATGCACTGTCGGTGGGAGGGATCCGAGGCAAAGCCCTGTAAGCTGTCACATTCTAAAGAAATCAGCGTTAATTTGAAATTATTTCCAGCATGGTGGTGATGCAATTTTCAAACGAATTCATTTCACATTAAAAAAAAAAGGTTTCTTTAAAACAACGACCTCCTATATTTGGGGGAGGGGGACTCCGAGGCAGATCCCTGTAAGCTAGCCTCCTCCTGTAAGCCTCCGGTCAGCGATATGCTTACCCAATCAACAGGGTCCAACAGGTCAAATATGCCACTTCTAGCACACGCACGGAGTAAGATCAGCCATCGTTTTAAACAATCAGGCAGTACTTTCGTGCATGTCTCGGTTGTTTCAGCAAGGTCCTGGTGAACATTTCGCGAAATTCACATTTGAAAGAAATGATTTAAAATTTGACGTTTATTAATTACGAGTAAAACAAGAAAAAAAAGGTGGAGGGAGGGAGGGATGGGAGGATGAAAGGGATTGCCGAATGGCAAAATGACTATCAAATCGTAATTGTTAAAGTTCACAATATCGACACAATTTCCGCTGTTTGATTTTTAAATTTGTTCTTTTAAGGACCCGTTGAGACGACATTTTCCCCTGTGCTAACTTGCTAGAATCTCGAATCTGACTTAATTTTATTTTGCATCTGCAGCTTCATTAGTTTAGTTACTGTACCCTGGTTTTTCTTTTCTTTTTTTTTCTTTTTTCACGCTCTTTCGTTTGTTCTTTTAATTTTTTTCGAACCTCCTCTTCTTTTTTTTTTCGTTTTCCTACGATAGTGGCAGTCAAGAAGCAGAGAGCTTAATTTATACTCGCGAGGTTCAGCTTGCGCGAAAATTTCATTAATTCCTCATTTGCGTCGTCAAAGTGTTAAAATAGAGAGACGAGAAAAAAAAACAAGTTTCAGCTATATGGCTTGCTTGCTCCTCTTCAAAATACGCTCTCTTCTATTCCCCGAACATGAATTTTTAAACCTGTGTTTTGAATTTTGTTAATTTTATGCCTTGTAGTGTTTGTTGGCACTTCGCCGGTGGTCTGTCTTAACACAGATTAACGAAGGGGCGAGGCGTCTGCGCTCAAATCTCGCAACTTTTATTCAATTTTGTTGAGTTTTAACAAATTTTGTAGGGTTTTTTTTCCCATCAATTATGTCGACAACAAAGGCTGAAATTTGTCATTATTTATGTATGATTCAATAAAGTTACCTGATTTTAATTCAGTGAGATTAAATCAGGATGGGGGAAGGAGAGATTGCCTTTATTTTCTCATGAGCAGCAATATTTTTTTCACGCGAAAATAAAGGTTATATTTGGAAAAAAAAACAATTGTCGAATTTAATAACTGTATGGAATGGGACGTATGGATATCCCAAAAGCCTTGATGGATATCTGACTTTTAGGGATTCAAATTATATGTGCTTGCTAAGGAGACGGACGATTATTCATAAAACACAATGCTCAACCCTAATTCACCTCTTACTGTACAGCTAGGGGACTGCACACTTAGCATTACATATTAGGCGATAGGTCAAGGTTTTCCCCGTTGTCCTGCCCTTACCAGCTGTGGTGGTTCGACTTGCTGGTCTGACCCCCACACACCAATTAACTCGAGCTTTCGATTCTGTCCCGTTTTATACCCACGCGGGTCGGGGCAGAACAATAGGCTCTTGCCTGAGGCATTACGTCACGTGACGTGAAACAGGCGCGATCCGGTCCTAACTGGTTGAAAATAAGACTGGCTCGCTTACCCGGATGTTGGCGCTGGGCCAGCTGCCATGTGTGTACGGTAGCTAGCGGCGCTCAGCATCCATGTTAACGGCAAGGTGTACTGCACGACTGGCTAACTGCGTGCGTGCGTACTGCCGTACATGTAAGCACGTTACAAAATAAAGGTTAGGAGGGGGGGGGGGGTGCTGCACCAAAAAGTTACTATCAAAAAGTATCGTTATCCTGATGTTCTGAGAGTCTTTTTCAGAATCCATCGTAATTTTATAATTGGCAATTCACCAATGGCAAGGCAGTAAACGTAAGCCACCAACCAATCAGGCATCCTCAACACGAATAAAACGAGCACCGGGTACTTTACCGGATTAAACTGTTAGCTTCGTCCCTCCATGTTGTTTTTACAATCGAATCACATGGTTTCCTGGTCTCCGCCACATGACGAAACCATGACAGAACTGCATTTCATAGACCTAAACCAATTTCTAAACACATACGATGTGTACCTGATAATCAATTGACGCAAGGTTTGGCCTCCCAGCGATGCGCGATTAATCGTTGGTTAACATGGTTATAAAACGATCAGCCAGCACTGAAGCATGTTAGGCCTAATCACCGCTATTATTCGAAGCGTGGCGCAGCGATAGAGGTAACAGCTGTAACGCCCAATATTATGCTGTACTTAAACTAACGGTAAATAGTTTGGAATAGTTAATAATAACTGTCGTAAAACAGTAATATTACGGCTCATATTCTATTTTAAATCTAAGAAACCATATTTTCATCGAAAATAAAACACGTATTTACTTTGGTTGACGCGCCGTGCTGCGATGTTCGTTCGTCCAGGGGTGAGTTGCTCGTCAAACACGAGCCTCGAATATGACGCGATTTTGACGCAATAGTTGTCATGTTTGCACACGACGTGGCTAACGATTCCCTCAAAATTGCGTCATATTCAAGGTTCGTATTTGACAAGCAGCTCGCCCCAGATATAATCGTCGACTTACACACGATGAGTCATCCTTTTTGGAAAGTTTGTCATAGATCGTTGGGGAAACAAAATTATTCAGGTGACAATATTCTCGTGTAGAATACAACTCGAGCGTAGTTTCAGTATCGATGAAATATTTGGCACTCGTGATGGCACTACTGGTAATCAAAAATAGTTTCTTTTTGGCAATGAAAAAGCAGTCGCTTAGTCTACAATGCAATTTTTCCTTCCAATTTTTCCTCTCAATTACTATGTATCATAGCAAGTTGAAAGCTAAAAAAAAATCGTTAAGCACGAAAATGGGTCCATAATACTTTGAAATGTACGTCAAAATGGCGAAATAACGTATATGTCTGAAATTTGTCACAAGCCTTGAATATCTGACCATCAGGAAATAAAACACTAAAACCTGCAATCCCGGCCATGTGGGGATAGCTGGGAAAGAGCATGCCGAAGCTGAGGTAAAGGGGCCATTTCTGGGTCACCTCGGTAGGGATCTGTGCCTTATTCCATCGGACGCCTTTCCAGCTCCACGTCTGAGATTACTCGTTGCTTAGAAATCCTTGTGGGACAAACAGGTCGGCAACAAGTAACGGGCTGTTAAGGGCATTGTCCTAGAATGGCACTCGTTTTGTCGCCATAGTCACCGGGAAGAGGTGGTGAAAGCCCGTTTGCTTATTGGTCACACCAACGATACTCATTGCTTCCTTTTGAGAAAGTTTATCCCTCCTGAACGTCATTGGCGTCGACGGTCACTTACGGTCCAGCACTTGCGTGTTGATTGTCACCATCTTAATGGTGTTCGCCAGCGTTTCCAAGACATAGGTAGGGAATTGGCGATAAGTCTATCTTCCTGACCGTGATTTTTAAAATTGTTACAGGAGGTACAGATGTATCTAGAATCTGGATTTGGGGTTTGTTTGACATCTCTGTAATGTGTGGCGCAGTGGCAACCCAGACCAACGCAGTGTGAATGAGGGTGGCGCTAATTACCTTGTAGTCGACGCGCCATTAAGCTTCAACCCCTCCTCCCTTAAATAACATGAGTTTTCATGTGTGCAATCTATATTCGCCAAGTTTTGTTAATAACTTTTTGATACCTTGTTTCATCAGAAGAAAACGATAAACCGGGTCCGGGTCCTTCCTCTAGTAGAGTTCAATTTTGAACGCAAATAGACGTCTTAGCCACCAAAAAAAGTTTAGTGGATATTTGAACCACCAATCTTTTGGTCTTCACAGGCAACCCAGATAGGTCATTAAGCTAAAACATGGGCCTGTAACATTTTTAAATATACGTCGAAATGGCAAAATCACGTGTACGCATGGGATTTCCCAAAAGCCTTAAATATCGGACCTTCAGGAATTAAAACCATAAATCACACAAGTTTACACTTTTGGCATTACGTCCCGGTTAGGTTTTGTTAATAACTTTTTTGATATCTTGTGTATCAGTCGCAAGTGATGAACTGGATCTGGTCATCATTTGAGCTGTACGTGTAGTAGCTCGTGCCATCCGCCCTCAGGATAGCTGGCTCTCGGATGCAACGCAAATGATCACATGCCTTGGGGACGAAACAACCTCAACATATTCTCAGACTTTCAATGGGTGAGAAGTCCGGCTTGTTCAACTGAAGCCCGGACGTCGGATGCGAGTGCCCAGTGGGCCAGTTTTGGTAAACGGAAATGGAGCTGCAGCTTTGCCTTGGAACAGCTGTCTCTCCCGGTAGCCCGAGCAGACATTTCAGACATTTTAGCCGGAGATAGAAGTTTAGTGGAGATTTGAACCACCGAACTTCTGATCTTCAGAGAAGGCCCGAACTTCTGATCCAGAATAAGTCCCAGAGCCACTTTAGAAGACTAGCAAATAGCAGAAAGAAAGACTGGCAGTCTTCCACAGTACCCTAGAAGCAATATCTTAGTGGGGACTATGATAGCCTCCCCATTCACCAAATCAACTTCTTCAATGACATACGCCGACTGTTGCAATTTCGCTTAGGAGCAGACTTAACGATGATGGTGAGGGATCATGACGTACGGCCAGAAGCGACCAGGCGAGCAGCCTTTGCAATCCAGCGCGGGGAGAGGGGGTGGGGCAGGTTGCGGTGGAGGGCGTGAGGAGGTGGCTGTTGGCTAGAACGGCGTATGTTACGCCGGGGTCAGCTAGTCTTGTGTACTTGCATATTTTCTGGGACCGATGGCCGTTCTTGAGTCTTACCTGTTTAACTTTCTGGCTCATTTCCATTTCCTGCTTCTGGAACCTTCTATAGAAACTTCCTTTACCCGTAATACTTCGTTATTTTGCGGTTGTCAGGGGTGACCAAAACGTGTAACCTGGCTGGTACTCTTCGAGCCCCCCTAGGTAGGTTCCCCTGGTTAGGGGTAATTTTTGCTAATAGGCCTCTAGTATTGACAGAATAAAAGCACTAAAAGTAGTTAACGTTTTAAAAAGCCAGCATTTTACCGTATACATGTGCACTTGCTGACTTTTTAAAACGTTAAGGCCTCTAGTAGGCATGAACCTTGTTAGGCCTTGTAAGCCTAGATAATTTCGCCTAGACCTAAAGTAAACCTAAAGTTCAGAACCTAAAGACCCTAATTCAATCTTTTCGTAATGCTCTCCCACGTTGCTGTTTTTTTCATCAGAGTTTTGCCACCGGTTGATGCCCACAACCCCGCACAACAACGCCGTATGAATATATTTATCCCTATTTACGTATTTATTTTCAGCAACGAAAAACATCCCAAAAAAAGTCTTCATCGAAAACAGGATAATGACCATTCGATATGCATTCCGTTGTACATCGGATTTACGTTTAGACGCGACATCGCCGTTCCCATGGCAACGCTGCTTAACAGGGCACAGCAAAGTAGAGACATGACCACGCACACTAAAATACACAACCCTCGAATGAAAGTCCTTTCTTCACCGGCGACAGCAACGCAGAAAGAACACATGAAGGGATAAGAGGAACAAAAAAAAAAAAGTAGAAATCGACAAACAATAACCCTTATCCACCAAGAAGTTTTGATTTCTGATTTCCCTGCCGGCCACTTCCGGTCTCCGAAGAGCCTCCGAAGAGCCGTGTCGTCCGGTCGCTCTGCGCATGTTCTGTGCAAGCCGTGAAAGAAATCTCTCCCAGCAGCAGCAAGAGAGAGAGAGACAGAGACGAAAGGGTAAGTGACGTAGAGCACAAGTAATGTAGTTTCAACGTTTAAGACACGTAAGAAACGTTATTGAGCCTAACTTTGTGAACGAGTAATCCTTGGTATAACCAAGTGAACTTTTCGTTTTTAACTACATAGGTTTGTGTTCAAGATTATATTTTTAAGATATATAATTTTTGGAAGAGATCTTCAGTTACCACCGTGGGCCTAACAGTGTGATAAAACATGCAATTTTACTCGTTTTTTTTTACGATAATGACAACAAAAATGTTCATTTTGGTAATCTAATCACCAAGCGAGTATTACGGGTATTACGAGCGCTACGTGGGTGATTCCCTGGCGAGTTCTCCTTCCCCCTTTTCATGCTCGAGCAGATCCGGGTTGTAAGGGGTTGCATCCGCGCTCACATGGAACCAATCACAGGCCGTACCTCCGAGTTGGTTCCGTATTCACTGGACAAAAGCCAAGTGCACCGCCTGTGCACCTCCTACTGTTGCCTAATACAAGGTGCACCGTTTACCAAATGTAACACGTTACAAACAAACGTCAGGTACAAATTGGCAAAAGATGTAGTCTGCATTTTGTTAAACTTTAAGTCTCCCAGCGACGACTGAAGATACTGCTTTGTGGAACTATAATTTACGCGCATGGTAAGTGACCAAACAGGTCACTGGCATATTGCCCCTCAGCCGAAAGGCTGAATTTGGGTAATCAAACAGTGGTCATTAGAGGTAATCAAGCAGTGGTCATTAGAGGTAATCAAACAGTGGTCATTAGAGGTAATCAAATAGTGGGCATTAGAGGTAATCAAGCAGTGGTGGTAAACGTTAATCCACCCAAAACGAAAACTGGTATAAAAGAAGCCACCAAGCATCCAAAAAAGTTCGGCCTTTGAAAGTAGTGATATCATTCAACCAGGGAAAAGCCGCCAAGGTTAACCATATTAGCCAATTTAATCGCATCTACTAATAGTTCGAAGTTAACTGAAAACTAGGAGATTGCTACTAGCGGTAGCAATCTTCAAGTTTTCATTTAACGTCCAAAGTATTATTCAGTGCGATTAACTTGGCTAATAGGATTAACCTTGGGGGCCTTTCCCTGGTTGAATGATATCACTACTTTCAAAGGCCAACCCTTTTGGGATACTTGGCGGCTTCTCTTATACCGGTTTTGGTTTTGGGTGGATATCACAACTTTCATAGGCCTTGAATACAAAGAATCCCACGGTCTAATCGTTACCTCTACCTGTTTTGTCTGGAAGTATTATGTCTATAAATTTTCTCATTCATAATTTTCACATTTGCCATTGTCCAATTAGCCGTTACATGTCGTTGACCTCTCCGGGTTCAAAATTAATTCCAATTTTACAAGAGTGTGTCCCGTTCATTCCAAAACATTAGCAAAAACATTAGCAGTTTTCAAAGCACCAGGGGCCTTCTTGCTCTTGGACAGTAGCCCATAGGAATAACATTAGGGCAGTAGCCCATAAGAATAACATTAGGGCAGTAGCCCATAGGAATAACATTAGTACAGTAGCCTATAGGAATAACATTAGGACAGTAGCCCATAGGAATATCATTAGGACGGTAGCCCATAGGAATAGCATTAGGACAGTAGCCCATAGGAATAGCATTAGGACAGTAGCCCATAGGAATAACATTAGGGCAGTAGCCCATAAGAATAACATTAGGACAGTAGCCCATAGGAATAACATTAGGACGGTAGCCCATAGGAATAGCATTAGGACAGTAGCCCATAGGAATAACATTAGGACAGTAGCCCAAAGGAATAACATTAGGACAGTAGCCCATAGGAATAACATTAGGACTGAAACAAAACAAAAAGTCCAGCAGCAAACCTACTTGCCCTACAATAAAATAAAATAAAAACGTGTACGTTATTTTTTCGTTGAGGTTTAGAACATAAAAAACTAAAAAAAAAAAAAAAACCTTGGATAGAACACTTCGTGTGTGGTTCTACCACGTTTAGTAGTTTGGATAAAAATAGCATGGATTTTCGATGCAACGTAAACGATATGATTTTCTTTATTAATAATGAAGCACTCTTTCTAAAACCTCTTTTGGTATGTTAAAGACATTACATCAAGATTTATAAATTAAAAAAAAAAACATTGGCTCGATCGAACAAACGTATACCTGGTTCTACATCATTTTGAAAACTTTTTTTTTTAATTTTAGCAGTGGAGAGTTAGGCCTAATTTGTTTGAAGGCCAAGCTGTTCGTTTGCTTTTGCAGGGAAGCTATAGTCTTGCTGGTTCAAAAAAGAATATTTTCCGTATATGGACATATCACTGTTGTAATGGAAATAAATGTATTATTGGTTAATCGCTCCTGTACGATCGGTTACGTCCCGTTTCGCCAAACATCGTTCACGAAATTTTAGGCACAAGAAACATTTAAAACATTTAAACACTCACATTTATAACATGATAATGGTCAGACATTTATAGACAAACACCCGTTTTGCAGAATCCCATTTTTCAAAATAATTTGTTTCAAATTACGTGCCTCGCTCGCTGCGGCTAAACGCATAACATCAGAAAGCACAACGAATCAAAAATTACTAACAATTAGGCATGCCTCTTTAACTTCTGCAATGTTAAATTTTTGAAGAATATTTTGATTCTGAGAAACGGGATTATGCAAAACGGGAATTCCCCTTTGGGAATTCCCATCAAGTGTATAACTAACTATTTTTTTTTTTTTTAAAAGAACCTTAGCATTGACGTAGTGACGCCCAAGCATTCTAAACAATTATATTTAAAGCGCACGTTTTTCCGTCTGTATTGCCAGTTTTCAAATCGCTAATAAATCAACTGGGCTTATTCTACCACTGCTTGTCTCTGTTAAATGTCTGCCTTTTAAAGCTCCATTACATAGAAATACGGTATTACATTTCGTGTACGTAAAATTGTATCAAATTCGTGTTAGCGAAACTTTTGGATTTGGCGAAACGGGACGGGTCCCTGAGGGCAAAATTGTTAATCTGCTTTTTTTTTTTTTTTTTGGTGAAACGGGATTTGGCGAAACGGGAGTTCACCGTACGATCCATTGTTCGTTACAAATTCACTTTTTGTGATTCACTTTGTAACGTACGATGGTTCAAACAGAAGCGAGCAATCTATAACACTTACGTTTCTATGAGAACAGTGAAATGTACTTATAAGGAAAACCTTCTTTCTTGAACCAGAATATAGACTGGATCAGACTAGGTGCTCCAATTCCAAGGTAATGAGCAGCGATGCAAGGCATTGATAATGAGCCGAGGCGAGAATTTGGCTCTGGAACCCTGCATGAGGCAACTTCCGTTGTTTCAACGCCAGCTGGCCTTTGCTTGAAGAAACCAAAGTCATTCTTCACTTAACGATTTTTTTCTACATGCCCGACTTTTCAAGAATGGCTGCATAGCCAGCTTCGCAGCTCGGAAAGGTTTTTAATTTCCTACCTGTAATGATTTTAGGCACCAATCGTGATCACTTCGAAGATTTCTTTCATTTGATACCTCTTCTCTGAGATACTCCCGCCGCCCACGAAACAAAGCGCTTGCACCTCAGTCTTATCAGGCATGACGGTGCAGCCTGGGGAAACAAAGAGGAAGACGGACATTTTGTGCTACGAAGGTGCAGCTGATCCAAGAAAGGTGGACAAACTGGCCCTTACAAGACGAAAGAAAAAGAGAAGAAAAAAAAAACCATCGAGATTGGTGCCCTCCGATTAAAGCGCTATTCCATATTTACAGGCCTTGCGGGACCTCTGCGATGGCCTCTTTTCATGCATCGGTCACGAGAATCTTATTGCCTAGAAATGGAATAGGGGACATTAAAATTCAGTGGACACGCGACCTTTGGTCCCCGGCCGCGGCGATGTGATCACCGTATTTTTTTTCTTCCTTTCCTTGCTGTCTTTCTTCCTCTGCTTCTTTCTCAATTTTTTTAACCCTCTCCCACGCCCACGACAGCGTCTCACAGTCTCTACACACACCCCTGTGCCCTCACGCCGACGCCCAACCCACACACACACACGCATACACACAGCCAAGGAGGCTATTCCGTATGGTCACCGCGTGCGCCAAAGGTGTCTGGCATAGACGGGACACGTCTACGTGGAATAGGGGCATGAATAAAAATGGCCGGTTCGGACGAACAATGGGTAAGGAAGACAGGTATGAGGGAAGGGGAGAGGCGGTGGGGGATGAGCATCGCGTCATGAAGTCACGGCCGATACGGAGCGGCTGGCTCTATCTCTTTGTAGTAGACTTTCCTGGACTTAGGCAACTAGGCTACGGGTAAAACTAAATAGCAATACAAGTAAAAGCAGTCTACATTATTAATGCCGTTAGCGAGCGAGGACTATCATCATCATCATCGTAGACAGCAACGCCAGCACCTCTTCTGCAATTCGGGTAATAGAAGCCACCAATTGATACATGCTTTCACGGGATATCTCGACGGGTTATAAGGGTTGTAGTCCTTAGAGAGGTTACCAGCTAGTATTATTAAAACGTAGTCTGCGTATATTCCTACAGTCGCGGTCGTGAAGTATGAAAAATGGAAAGCTGATGAGCAGACTTGTGCATTAGTTATTACGGGTAATGCCTTTAGTAGCATGAACATAGTTCATACTACTAAAATATGGACTGTACCTTAAAGGTCATTGTTTGTAACAAAGCATCAGTAGCCTATGGGGAAAATTCTAACGCTTCGTTTGTACCAAAGCTTCAGTAGCCTATTGGGAGAATTGCGCCACATTGTTTGTAATAGTAATCGTCTACTTCCTTAGCACCTTACAAGAGTTCATCGCATGAGGAACATTTCAAGCAGTACGTTTTCGAAAATGGGTAACCATAACTTGAACATCATGCATCATATGCATAACATTTCAAGAGCTAGGTTATTCAAAAATGGGTTGTCACAAAGCATCATGCATCATGTAACATTTCAAATGGTAGGCTTTAGAAAATGGGTCGTCACCATAGTCTTATATGCATCACAAGCAGAACAGTTCAAGCAATAGAAATAGAAAATGAGTCGTCACAAAGCAATGTGACGACCCCTGCAAATCACAAGCAAGACCGTACCGAAGGGTACTTGATTTAGGGGAGGGGATGGTGGTTGAAGGGTACATGAGAGCCCCTCTATTTGATAAATCAAGTTACGATTTTACCAACTAGTTCAGTGACGACGAAGCTTGCGAACCGGATGGGTAAGACAGATTCCTCACATCACCGACTATATGTAATGACGAAGCCGTTGCAACACAACACTCCCTATAACTCAAAATGTGGGCAGCTAAAGCCTACAAAGATCATGTTGAAATCTTTTGTGACGGTGTAGTGACGAAAGTTAGTGCATGTGACGTAGCGTGGGTCACTCACCATCCGCCCGTGAGCTTCGAAATGACGCCCGTTGGAGGGTTGGGCACCCGCGGCAGGACACTGTTGTAAGGGGGGGGGAGAATGAGGCTTAATGGCGCGTCGACAGCTTGGTCATTAGCGCCAACCTCAGTCACAGTGCAGTGGTCCGGGTTCCTACTGCACCACACATTACAGAGATATTATTCAAACCCCTAATCTAAATCTTAGGCATACATCTGTACCTCCAGCAAAAATTACACTGTTGTAACCTACGCTAAAACCGACCACAGAAAACAAATCGAAAGGCCTTAACGCAATAATTTTTTATGGGCGCTGATTCTCGTAGATTAGGGCTAACTAAACTGAATGATAAAGACCACAAAGCTTCCGTGCCTGCACTACGTAGAACGATTCCTTCTTACCTTTATTATCTTATGGTGGAAACCATACAATATACAATTTTATTCAACGTCGGAAAAGCAGCAAGATTGTTCCGCAGGGTGAGATCAATATCTAGTCAAAATTCCACGTTATTGCGTGTTTGCCTCGAGTAGAGATTTGGAATCGGAAAACGCCGTGCAACAAATGTTTCCACAAACCAATAAGAACGCTGGAATATATGACTGTAGAGGATGGCCCAAAAGCCTGCAGCCGGCAGTGTTTGGGCAATAGCTTCACTGCGTGCCAGAGTGTAAAGCAGTGAAGCAGCTAGGGAGTTGAGCAGGGTGTACTGCGTACCTCCTTATGGGTGTAACTGAGAATTTGCACTATAGCATTTGTAACTCTAAAAAGTCCCTGTTGAAGCGTGTAACATTCATTCTTATTAGTTCCATCCGAGTTTTCAGAGGGCGCCACGCGTTCCATCTGGTAATTTTTGATCATTTTTCAGCCCAAATCTAAAGTAAACCAAATTACAACTATATAATCTAAACTAAATAATAATTAAATACAAGCTAGTTTCGTTTAGTTTAGTTTAATTGTAGGCTGAAAACTGAGTAGAAATTCCCACATAAAACTCATGGCGCCCTCTATAAACTTAGACGGAACTAATACGAATGAACCTTAGACGTTTCGGTAATGGGTCTCAGTCATTAATCCTCCTCCGCAACCCTATACATTCTTACTATTAACCATACACTTTGGTTCTTGTGTATCGCTTACAATTTTGAACGGATTTTCAGTCTATTTTTTTTTTTTTGCCCTCTTATCCCCCGAAATCTGCCAACTTAAACCACCACTGTAGAATGCTTATTTTAAAAGTTAGTAATGCAATGACTGTCTTCTAAAGGGTTGTCAATGACATAGCATTTGTCATCAATACATTCGTTTCTGACACGTCATTATTGACACCAAGCTGTTCCCAATCATACATGCATGGCCAACTCCGGAATTGTGAGCCATCCTGTGCAAAATAACAAGGTTAAACGATTAACCCTTTGCAAATCTGCAGTAAAAATGAAAAGTAAATCGACCATGTTGATGATATATCTAGTATTTATCAGTAGACACTTGAGCGCATCTACACCCTATAAGCCCTGATCCCGAAGTCCCATGTCCCCACAATCCAACAGTCACTGTAAACCAGCGGTGC
>JAHWFP010222755.1:22561-61161 GCA_023313725.1 Lithobius niger | reverse complement strand
GATGGAAATGGATGGAAATGGATAGAAATGGATAGAAATGGATGGAAATGGATGGAAATGGATAGAAATGGATGGATATGGATGGGCACAAAAAATTAAAAAACAAGATTTTCAAAATAATTTGAAAGCAAACCCTTAAGTTGAACTTTAAAACTCAACAGCGACCTGGCTGTAGCAATTTTACACGGGGCAGCTTTCCAAATCCACTCAACTCTGTGAATAAAAGAATACTGTCTACAGTTACCGACGATAGCATCCCAAAAAAATTGGGAGCGGATGTGTCGTAAGAGGACTTTCTACCTTGAGTGTAACAAAAGGAGGGGCGAGAGGAGGAAGAAGCGGCCCTGAAGGGGCAAGGCCCCAAATCAGTTTACAACGTCTCACACCAATTTTTCCAACCAATGCACCAAAATTACAATACAAGAAAATGGTAGTTTGTTCCAATTCTTCAACTGTAATCCTCACCTTCTTTGTGCCCCATGTTTCACATGTAACAACAGAGGGCATATGACGCTTTTGTGCACGAAGCCAATATTCCCTATTCCGATCAATTATCAACTTCGAACTTTGACTACACTTTTACGCTTAAAATAACTAGAAACAAATTATCAGTTATTTGTACGGAAAATTTATGAAACTTTTAACGGGTTAAGATACGTACTAACAGTATGGGAAAAACACATTTGAAAATATTTTAATTACAATAATAATAAAGGTTTCCCACTACTAAGTGGAGAGGGTGTTGGAAGGGAAGTAAGCTACCAATCCGAAAGAACGCAGCGTCTACGCTTAGGTTGGGCAAGCAAATTAATCATTATTATGCACTACAATGAAGGAGGGTATATAATGTAAGAGGGCGAGCGAGCGACAATGTCAAACAAACGGATGTGGCCTGTAACAATCGACATATTGCATTAATAAAGCTAGCTCTTTTAGCCGACTTGAAGAGTTTCAAAGTTGGTTGAGTAACAATCACTGCATGCACGACCATTGTTGGATTCATTGAGCTTGGCATCAGAACTGAGAAACGGGCAATTGATCGTCCTCCATTAAAAAAAAAGTTAACTTCCATAACAAAACAAATCAGCAGGGGTTCAGAGGGAGGGAAAGCAGGGATGGTGATGGGATGGTATTATTCCGAACGCGACTGACTTTCTTAAGAAGGCCAAATACCGGGAGAGGATATTTCTGGGAGACAATAACGGAGACTAACTTGTAGTAGGAGGTGGGGGGAAGGAGGGGACCAGGCCGAGGGGAAGAGGAAGGGCGAGTAAAATTGATGGACCAGTCTACAAATGAATTTAATACGGCATACGCGTTACTTTCCTAAGAAAAAATTACTTCAATAAAACACAAGTATGCGTCTTTACCAGGTCTGCGCCAAAATCTCGGTGGAAATGTCCCGTTAACGTTGTCCCCATGGGAGGGTATGGCAAGGGAGGGAAGTCCAAACACCGGGACAGGCTATGACCGGGAGACAATCACGGAGATTAACTTGCAGTAGGGGGCCGGGTGGAGGGGATGGGGGGGGGGGGCAGAAAAGAAGGGGAAGAGGTGGGACGAGTAAAATTGAAGGATCAGTCTACTAATGAATGAAATATTGCGCACGTGATTCACTTTCTAAGAAGACCAAACACCAGGGGAGGCTACGACCTGGAGGCTCAATCTACCATGCAACATGCACGGGTCCTGCTAGTAACTAATACTGTAGAGAGTTTGTTTACATCGGTCGATTGCTGATATCGAACTGCCGATCTGAATACCCGATTGTTATCTTTACAGAGTTCAACAATGATTGTAACACTCAAGACTGAAGACTTTGTATTTTATTATTACCTTTTGTTATCAATAATTAAAGACTGTTATGTTTGACGTTTTGTGAGCAATCCATTGTAACCCCACGTGCTGCATGTTGGCTTTGATTTGATCGTAAGAGTTTCCTAGCAAAATTATCAATTTGTACTGCAAGATAACATTATCATTTGAATAAGACGGTAATTCAACCACTTCCTTTATTTTTTAAGTTGTTGTTGGATAAACTGCTGTGAAAAAACTATTAGCCGTAGATAGGTGAAAAATAAAAACCTCAATATTTCAAGTGACATGACGACAGAGTAATTTTATTTTGCGTGATTCTGAGGATTTTTTCTTTCCTTCTGCAAAGTGAGCGCCATGATCAATATTGTGGTATATTGAAAATACCATACATTTCTACTCTGTAATTATATAAATCAAAGCTTTACTCTTAGGTGACCGGTCACCAACAAACAAACTAAAGATCTATACAGTATATCTCACTTACAGAAAGCGGTTTGCTTTCATTCTTGTTACGCCCATTTTAGGGCAATGACGTCACCTTCATAAATCATAGAACTTTTATACATACATGAAGATGCTTCTCATCAGGATTCAGAGATTTCAGGTTTAATTTTGTTTATGAGTGGCTTAAAAATTAGGTACATGAAATACCAATGCTGAAGCCAACGAAATTACAGGTATAGGATGGCGATGCGATGGGGACTAGCATCGCTACGCCAAATAGAGGAACAAATTGTAAACATCGTAAACGTAGTTAACATCGTAAAAATAAACATCGTAAATCGAAATTACTTAGGAGAATCGTTTTGAAAACAGAAAAACAGAAAATTCTGACATCGAATGCTACTCGTGCCTTTATGAATTCCAACATTTGTGGGTTTTAGCTATCAACTCCTTTCCAACAACTGACCTTTGGTCAACTCTTTCGTTTCCAACAAAAAACCTTCGGTGTAGGCAGTGACGATGCTAGAATTATTTTACTGGGGAAGCGGCAGTGGCGCAGCAATTTTAGGCAGGGGGGGCGAACCGAAAAATTCTGCTTTTGCGATTTCTCTCCGCCCCCCCCCCCCCCACTCAAAAAATTAAAAATAACACTTTTGGTTTTGCAATTCTCTTTTTCACACCCAACATTCTTAACTGTTTACTACGCAAATTTTTGGGAATGTTTTTATTTTTATATCCAACTGAAAAAGATTCTGCTTTTACAACTCTGACAGTTACAACAACGCCCTATTTTTGTGGCCTCTAGTACTTCCTGTCGCTGTGAAAGAAACTAACGAAGTAACTCGAATTTTCTTCGTTAATACGTCTGATTTTGATCTGATGGTGCACAGTTTCGACAAGTGCACTCTTCACAAGAATATGGTCATTTTAAATGCGGACAATTCTGTAAATTTTTAGCAATACATTACTCGGATTTATCTTTTTTCTTATGTAGGCCAAGTCACACACCATTCTAGTTGCCGCTGAATAAAATTAATTTCCTCTGTATTGGAAACACAACGCACCGTACTGATTTTGTCGATATCCATGGTAAAATCTCGGACTGTATTTTGCGTCTCTACGTTCATAAGCACAGTGAAATATATTTTGAACATAGTTGATATTCCTTGATAGAGCGCCGGTTTGTCTGAAATAAAAATACGAAAAAAAAAATTTAAAGTTGAAGCATTATTAACACCAGGAGCTTATAAAGACTTAGGAATGAGAAGCATTGGTCAGTATTAATATTCTGTGCCAGTACTCGACTTATTACAGCGCTCATCTTGGTTAAATTTTGTTTTAGAAAATCAGTTCCTTCCTAAAGACCTAACACAGCAAACAGAACGCACCAATGTTAGAGACAGTTTGGTTCCAAACTTGACGTCGCGCGTGCGCAGTGATGTTGCGTCAGCCATTCAGTACCTTCCTAAAATACAATACAGCTCAGCAAGCTCAGCAGAGTATTCGATACGTCATACCATCACCGCGACCAGACCTGGCTAATGGATTTGACCAGGATTGGCTAATAGATGTGACCAGGCGAGAGCAACGCCAAATTGCGAACCATCTCAGGGAGGTGGTTTGCTGGGGTGGAGGTTTGAGCATGCGCGTGCAAACAGTTTTGACAAAACAGATTCATCGCTGACGATGTTGACGTCAATCTAGCCGCATCAACACGGATATTAGCAGGGAATGGGCCAAACTGTCACCAACAGTGGTGCGTTTGGTTCGCTCTGTTTGGTCGTTTAGGAAGGTACCGAATGCATCTACGTTATTCCGAATTTTATAAAGGCTACCGGGTCGGTTCACTCAGTTGAACGCGTCTGAGCTAGAGCGCAGCTATTTCCCGTGGTAAAGTATACACGAGCGAGATTTAGTTGGTGACGTCATTGCTCCCAAACCAATCCTCGAAGCTGACGACGCTTGGTTTTTCGAAGCCAACAAAAAAGGTTTGTTTCAACTAGTAGCAGTTTATTAAAAACATTAAATACATAATTATGAAATATCTGGTCGCGCAATTTTTGCTGAAAGTTAAAAACGCATTACCAAAACAAAACGACAAATTCTTACCAGATTATCCAAGATGAGAGTTGGTAACGTCATTACTTCCATGATTTTACGATGATCGCTTGTAATGGTGCTCTCTGTCTAATGACGTGTTATAACAAACGTTGTGGTTTTCAGTCGCATTGTCGATTGGACTTGAGTAGCTTAATGTACTTTAAAACCATTTAAACAATTGGAGCAGTCCATCTTACATTTGATGATGAGTATTCGTTCGTTTTTCAGTCCAATTTTGTGTCTGTTCATCAGCAAAATCAACAGCCAATGAGCTGCAAGAATATTTTAAAAGGCACGAAACGGGAGCAGTGACGTCAGATTTGGTTTTAAATCTCGCACTGTTTCTCTTGCTGCTGCGTAATACTAAGTGGATCGACCCTATCAACGTTACGTATAATCCAAGGTCCCTGGGCTATTTCCATGTGATTTCCAGTCCAATTTTGTGTCTATTCATCAGCCAAAACAACAGCCAATGAGCTGCAAGAATAATTTAAAAGGCGCGAAACAGGAGCAGCGATATCAGGTACGTTTCAGATTTGGTTTTAAATCTCGCACTGTTCCTCGCGCTGTTGCTTAATACTAAGTGGGCCGTCCCTATCAAAGTTACGTATAATCCAAGGTCCCTTGGCTATTTCCATGTGATTAAAGATCCTATGGTTTCAGTGTATTGGTTGCAAACTAAATTGGCGAACAAACCTACTTATTTGGTCAAATGCTACATACGTCGAATAACTTCGAGTTCATTGCTTATTCTTCATTACTGTTAATTGGCCGAGAGAGCAAAGCAACCGAGTTCGAATACTGAAGTGAATTTGGACTTGCACTTGTACAATTGTCGTGCTTGATTCAAGATCACGTTCGCAATTTTCTTAAATTTTGTTGAAATTTCATGAAAAGTGAGATTTGGTGCGTGATTCATGAGTGCGAAAATGCATGCGTTCGAAAATGAAATTTCTACCACAGTGTTTTCGGAGATAGTTGGTTTTTTTGGGGGGGGGGGGGGCCCCCCCCGGCTGAGCAGATTTTCATCAGCGGAAAGTGAGCTTGATCCAAAAGGCTATTGGCCCCGAGTACTATACATGAACGACACAAAGCCACTGGCAGAAATGCCATAGTGAAAGTTCGTGCAGTGTGACGAATGCCGAATATAATTACAAATGACAAAAAAAAAAAACCCATTTGTGACAATTTCACATGCTCTGAAACAGTGCGGTCGCTTTGAAACAATGCGGAAACAATTATTTCTATAGCACGCGTGTTGGCATAGCGACCAGGTGCGTTTGCTAAGATCGCCACTGAATTCGTTCTGCTTGTTTTGCTTAGCTGTAAGTTAGTTTGTAAGTAGGATCCTGGACTAAACGCATGGCTTGGAGGTCGCATCTTGCTCCAATAAAGAATCAAATCAAATCAAATCAAATCTTTCTTTTGCATTGGTGCTTGGTTCGCAGTTGCATTGTTCACCTCGGTGTTCAGTTGCTTTGTATTCAGGATTATGCCATGCAAGATGAAAATGAGGGAAACAAACTTATTGGAGCGTAACTCCGCTATATGAAGACAGTCCAATGTAATCTTAGACCGGGCATCACGCGAAAACCACGAGGACTATCCAAATCACACTTTGCATGCAATGGCACGGGAGTCCGGACAAGGTTTATGGAAAGAAAAATCCGGAATCGGACATGGGGTTGAGGAACCATCATAGGGTGACAAAATGGACCAATAGCAAGAGCCAAAATCCAAACAACAACGAGATGCGAAGCCATCTCTAATTGTTAAAGGCATCATCCGATTGTTAAAATATTGATTGTTGATGTTAAACAGGCGGCGTTATGCCACGGCTCTCAATTCAGATAGATCGGTAATAAACCAAATTGAAGATATTAATTTTTCACTTTTCGTCGACCCATTTTGACGTTTGAATAAAATCGCTTCGCTCCATTTTGTCGACAGTGGAACTAATGACGCCCTAGTCAGTATATCACAGCAGCTTTTGCTCGGCCAAGATATTCTGGGCTTCGGAACTCAGTTGCGTTTATAAATATTAGATAGTTACCAAAGTAAGCTGTTAGGCATTTTCCGTAAAACGTCGAAACATTGTGTAATTTAGGGTATATAATAGAGTTCAACGCTGGCATATTGGTCAGCTACAACAGGAAAGAAAGAAATAATCTTAGTACATATGTATGACTAATGATTGCATAAGTTGTAAGAGAATTTGTGTATAGGAAAATTTGAAATTTAGAAGAACTAGGAGGTGAACCCACCTACAAACCCACCTACAATCAAGGCAAACTGGGATTGAAGCTGCGTTACTCGCTCACTATAAGGCATTTGCTGCTTTTTCAGTATTAGTTAGAGACTGACACGCCAGGAGCCGTCCACCCAGTATCGTACGGCTTGAGAACCGAAGGGAATTGGTATCTGAAGGGGTCGTATGGGGGAAAATTCGTATTTTACTCAGCTGCCCTTTAATATTTAAACAAAAAGGACGAATAACGAAGCGCAACGCTTAAATTGCGAGATCCGGACTTTCGCCTACTCTTTGTTCAGGTACCAATTCCCTTCAGTTCTAAGGCCGTACAATACTGGACGCCTCCTGGCGTGTCTGCCACTAACTTAAATGTCAAATACATCCATTTTGACATGCATGCTTTACTTTTGGATCATTTACACAATAACTAAACACAAGAATTGCGGTAAAAATACGTTACGTACGTGCGAAACAACAATTTAATTATTGCATCACCAAAACACAACATGGAGACAGCCATTGTTTTGCTGGAACGCGCAGAAATTAATGCCGACTGATGTCACTCTTCGATTTCGACTCGCAGCCGATTGAGATAGCTCTATTGGCTGTGAGAGCTCAAGCGTCGGACGGCCTTAGCTGGCCGACAGTTGTATTTAGTATTGATCAAGTATGTAAGGGCGCGTTTACGCAGCGACTCGCTTTTGCATTCTCGCAGTTAGAACTCAATCGCTATGGCAAAGGTGACATTGCCATGGTAACAACGCTAATTGGATTAGCTAAATCCAATATTGCAGTAAATACTGCAGTAAATATTTGCAGTCTTATAATCCGTGCCAATAATGTAAAGAATTCCACATGACGAAACAGTTTTTCCAAACGCTTCTGAACTCACGTAATTTGCTGTTTTCGTTGCGAGGCGGCAGACATAAAACCGCCGCCATGTTGGAATTTGAGGTGATTTCTAGCTTCTAGCTGCGAGAATCCAAAAGCGAGTGGTTGCATAAACGTGCCCTAACTGCTAGAAGCTGTTCTTTGTGCGAGAATAGCAAATTTTGGAAATAGCGTGAAATGACAAGTCGTAGGAATGTTTAAAATGACTGTTGCACTTTGGTCTTTTTTCGTATTGTTATTTAATTTAATACATTTATAATTTGTCTTGTACCGCCGCATTCATTTATAGAAACGGGAAACGTTTAGCAAAAAAATAACGGTTGACTACCAAATAGCGTTCGGCGAGGTAGAAGGCCTTTGCATTCTCGCAGCTAGAACTGAATCGCGATTGCCATGTAACAACGCTAAATGGATTAGCTAATTCCGACAACGTTTGAGTAAATACTTGCAGTCTTATAATCCGTGCCAATAATATAAAGAGTTCCTCATGACGAAATAATTTTCCCAAACGCTTCTGAACACACGTTACTTGCTGTTTTCGTTGCGAGGCGGCAGACATAAAACCGCCGCCATGTTAGAATTTGAGGTGATTTCTAGCTTCTAGCTGCGAAAATGCAAAAGCGAGTGGTTGCATAAACGAGCCCTCCACAGCGTGTAGCGCAAAATCAACCTGACATAAACTCTATCCTTAGACAACCCTAGATCATGTGCTCTAAAGAGAATAAATACTGTTAGCAAAATCATCGTAGTTTTCATGAGACTTACCGATAAATATAACATCAATTCTCTATCGCTATGGGTCTGTTTTTCAGCAAATTTGTTCATCCTGTAGCTTGCCAGCTCGTAAAAGTCAGAACTGTTGATCAGTTTCAGAAGATGGAGGATGCTCTGCTTCTGTGTCAGTTCTCTCTCACGAAAAAGCCTGATGAGTTTGGTGTAACGAAAGGGCATGGGCGGGCAAATGGTGAAGGAAGGAAACTGAAGGGACGTATTACGGATCAGTTCGACGTTCGAGGTTATTGGCTCGCTCAGATAATGAGCGATCCGATCTCTGATCTGGTAGATGCACACCGATGCGCAGATCAAGACGGAGGTGGTCCAGATCGTCTTCCATACCTTATCGTTATCGCTGACTTTGGACCCAAGCTTTGACGCAGGAGGGCGTTGGCTGACATTGGGAGAACGGTGTTGTGAAATGCTGGCATTGCTTCTACTGAAGACGTATTTGGGTACGGATCCAGTGGTACGTAATGCTGGTATGGCTTCTACCGAATTGCTTCGGTGTAGATGGCGTAAGCCGATGGTGTTGGATTGGTTGTGACGTGGTTCTGTTTTAGCAACGTACATGGTTGTACCAGAGACTCAGGATTCTGAAACAGGCTGTGTATAAACGAAGCAAGTAAAATAACAAAAGAAAGAAAAAACAACACAACAACAAAATTTTAAGTAGTATAGTGTAAGACAACTATACTGTAGAATGCGTTTTATAAAGTGGAAAACTCGCAACGTGATTGCACATAAACAGAAAAATTTCTGAACATTTTGTGGATTTGTTCTGTTGTTGTACCAACCATACTGTAATTTTTATTGAGGCCCCAGCCATCAACAACATCGGGCAACAACAGCCATCAACAATGTCGACGTACGCAACAACACATATAAATATCAACAAACAACAACGTACATATCAACACCAACAATGCGAACAACAATAACAGCGACAGTGTACACAACAACAGCACTTCCTCCACAAACAACAATAACTAAGTGTTTTCCTGTAACTACTTCGCTACGTTAACAAATCGTCGATCTTCCATTTTACAATGCAATTTCATCTCTGGCAATTTAAACATCAAACTGTGGGCATACAAAGTGTGTTTGACCTCTCCCAGAGCATGCTTGCCAGGTGTGGTCACCAAGTCTATTAAAAGATGTAGACCATATTGAGTCAGTTCAGGAGCACTTCACAAAATTACTACCAGGACTGAAAAGTTAAACCTATAATCAACTGGACTCACTTCAACTGCGCAGACGTAAGACTGACTTACTTCTCACATACAAAATCCTACATAATATGCTACCTCTTCATCTTCCTTACTTTGAAATAAACACTGACACACGAACTAGAGTACATAATTTTAAAACTAATTATTCCCAAGTTCAACTTAAACAGTAGAAAATGTTTTATCTCTTTACGAATTTCCCCGGTTTGGAACTCTCTTTCAGACTACATTATCTCAGCCCCTTCACTGCATACTTTTAGGAAACTGTTGAATAACCAGTGTTTGAAAACCTAGCTGCATCGCCCCGAATCTTGCAGTTAGACATTGCTCTTAGATCTGTTGTAATTAAACAGAAAATTCTGTAATTAGAGATTGTTCTCTTCATCTTAACGATGTATCCATTGGTACGGTACTGATAGCTACAAATGTAACTAAAAAGGTTAATTTTAGGAAAATCGGAACCCTTTCATGTCCAAATTAATTCTGGTTATTTTTTTTAAGTTCCATGGTCAGTCGCGGGGTTCGAACCGGCATTCGCTTGCTTTGGAGACAACGACGTTAACCACTAGGTGGTCTGAAACGTGCTCAATTCATCGTCAGTTTGCATGAATGTTAATTTTTCTACTTTTTTTTAAAGCAAATGTTAATGTTGTTTGTTAACTTTTAGTTTTCTCGTACTGAAGAGGTCTCAAATCCGTGTTGAAAATTTTACCTAAATATAACTAAATAGTTTTTATTGCATTTTAATTTTATTGCATTATTATATTTTATTCATAATGAAATGGACTGTAGGCATCTGATGTAGGCTGAGGATGTTTTCAAACTAAATGGAAAAATCCTTTGGGTAACGTCGTGTCTATGCTGCAACATTTAATTATTATAAAAATTAAATGGACCAATTAACTAATTAATAAAACGACTTTGGTACTTACATAAATTTGCAGTTTTTCGCTCTAATTCCTTAGACCCTTGTCTTATTCTGAATATAGACAAGTCAGGTGATGGATCATGTATCTTTAAGTGAATATCAGATCTTCTCTTATTCAGATCTTATCTTGACACAGACCTCGTTTGGGTGCAGACGATCTTGAAAATAGATCCGTACCTTGTTGCAAGCTAAACGTAAGTTTAACTAAATCTTATTCGCTTGGTTATGTGCTGGTTACAAACATTTCAAAACTTTTCTTTTCGTGATAAGACGGGAACGTTTAGAGCAAAGAACAAATTTATGGCACGCACATGTGTATTGTATTACAGTGTGGCTTTCGCGTAAAATGAATGTATCTATTGAAAATCCATGTCGTTTCTTGAGTGCCTTTAAGAAATTCTATGATTTAGGTGGATAGCTTTTCACCATTCCGTTCGAATGTCCATGGATATAAATGTCGGCGTTCTAGAACTTTGAGATCAAGTGTAATTTATGAAGCAGTGATCTTCGATAGTGTAAAGCCATTACTCATCAAATTTAATGTTTTCTTTTTTCCGTCAAAAGAAGCCTGACGCCTTGTGCTATCGCCAAGAATTTGAAATCTGAACGCCCAATTTTTCTAAACCACACGCCAACAGCAAATTCGTTTCGTGTTTTTAATGGTTTTGTATTGAATGTGTCTCTAACCACAGCCACCTACAGTAAATGCCGGATCAGATCAAGACAAATTAGACAAGTAAAATCAACCATTGACATAGAAGGAAGCTAACGTTTGCTAGGTGCTGCCTTCTCTACACCAAGCGGCGAAATTTCAAACCAACCGACCAGGATTCCAAATTCTGTCAACAGATGACGCCACTTGGAAAACTTGCCACGTCGTTATTTGATTCGCCGTTTTGCGGAGCATTGTTGGAGGCAAACATGATACGGCCTTTACTGTAGGTGGCTGTGCTCTGACGGTCTAACGTGATAAATGTGCCAATAGTACTCGTCATGAGTTTGATGTATGAATGGATGGAACAGGGGACTGAGAAAAACCGCTGCAGCTGCATTCCCATTTCCGTTGATTTAATAACCGATCCTGTTTTATTTCATGTCTTGTAATTGATTCACACACAAAAGCATAGTGAGCATGATGTAAAGCCACAACACACACAACAAAACCGTAAAATCAGCGAAACAAGAAAAACCAATGTAAGGTGTGGTACTAATATAGAACATAAGCGAAACAGGCTTCAGATGGTCGGCCCGGTAACACTTGCAGCAGTCACAAAATACCGGCAACCGGCGTCGACAGTGGTTTGAAATCGACGTAACTTCGGGAAAACACACACAACCATGCACCAGGCAGAAACACAACAAAGCTCCTTTGAATTTTCGGTGAAGTCCACACTCGTTCACCTTCTTCAGAAAAAATGTCAACAACACAAAAAACGTCCGAAAACTACATGTCTAAAGTTTGTGAATTTCAGATTTCAAAAAACATCCATCCACGCGTGTATATTTGAAATTTGGAATTCACGAACTTTAGACATGTAGTTTTCCGACGCTTTTTGTGTTGTTGACATTTTTTCTGAAGAAGGTAAACGGGTGTGGACTTCACCGAAAATTCAAACGAACTTTGTAGTGTTTCTGCCTGGTGGTTGTGTGTGTTTTCCCGAATCTTGCAGTAGTGTTAATACCAAACCTTTCATAGCTTTTTTTTCTATTTTCACTGATTTGTAGAAGCTGATCGCTTGCCTCAGCGTTTTCAATACGTTAATATCATTAGTTTTTATTAGGTGAAGCCAAAAAGTAAATCTAGTATTTTATTTATGTCTGTCAACATCATACGAGTTGCAACAAGAAATTACTCGAGCATAGCGAGCAGACACCCAATGAATTCACATAAGAATGACATACATGGATGCCCGTTTCTACGCGAGCCATAAAAGTCCGTGAACAACAAATTGCTTCATTTTCTTTATCGTTTGTGTACTACCATTGACTTCCTGCCTGCAAATACAGGTTAGATGTGAGCAACAATGTTGCAAGTTTGGTGGAGCCCTAGAGCCCAAATTCTTAATGACTAGTTTACATCCCAATTTTGCGTAGACTACGTTTTGAACACTTAGGACGCTAGGACTATGCCGACCACTTCCATTCTGCGTTGACAGGGATATGGTCATAGCCTTATCGTTCACCTGTCAAAACCTTGTGACATTACTTATATTAGTAATGAAAACCAACCAACACAGTGTTTAAGAAGTGAAAAAAAGCCAATAATGTGCATAAGTATACAATTAAAAATGCGACGTTTCGGTTCGGATTCCGCTCTTTCTCAAGCAATGCTAAGTACTAGGCTTGAAATCAAGACATGTAAAAAACATTGGGCGAACCAACAAAGCACAACTAATGCGTACAATTTTAAAAACGAAAAACTGGTTTTTTTTCCAATTGTATGCTTTTTGCTGTGATTTGTGTGCTTTGTTCGAATATTGACGGTCTGTCGGAAAATAGTACGTAATTAAAAGTCATTGGTAAGCATGAACGAATTTTTTTAATTTTTTTAATTTTGCAGGTTTGTTTGTATGTTGCAAGTTTCAAAATAAAAATTGAAAAAAAAATGTTTTTCCACTCCACCCTACTTGTGAACCTTATTGGCTTTTTATTTTTTAATGACTTATGTCCACACTTTGTTTAGGTTTTTATTACTATAGGCTTATATTGATTCAAGAAGGTTTTGATGAAGTGTAACTCATGTTTGCAGTGTTTTATTAAGTGTCTTTCGATGCTTGTTTATCATTTGGCCTTGAACAGACTGCCATGCGATACTGAAACTTTGTACTTCATATTCCTTGATGTGCACCTTTCTTGTGTTAAGTTTTTATACATTTTAGTTGTTTTTTTCATACAATAACTGATCCTCATTTTATAGGTCAACCTCAACAACAGTAACTAGATTGACAACAACAACTTTACCAACAAAGATGGTCACAATGACCTAACTGCTCCACCTATTTTATTGAGGGGACTTGCTGCAAAATATGCTTCATTTCTAGCGATATCTGTTCCAGTTCACCATGCGAAATAGGGAACGAATGATGTCCAGCAGAGTAAGGAGCGAAAATCCCAAAAACAATCCCAAATTACCGCCAGTATCGCACAATAAATTTATGATGCCGTACGAGAACTTCTCTTCGACGCTTTCGAACATATTGTCGGAGAAATAAAACTCGACCTCTGTAACATCTTCTACCATTCCTCCGCCCTGAATTTTGGAAAGGGATTGAACGTTCATGTTGTAAACGGTCTGTACACACTTGCGTGGGCAGTTGAAGGTGCAACCATTGATAGCGGAAACGTTCAGATAGGTTTGAGCCATTATACCAAAGAAATCAAAAAACGATTGTGAATCATGGCAAAGAGGTAAGTGACTAATCTGAGGAAAATCCATGGGAATTCTGAAAGAGATACAAAAAATATATATAATCCGGTCTTTGATGTTTCTGTGTATCCACGTAAATAGTCAACAGAAAAGTTTGACAAACCCACAATGTTTGGCCAAAAAGATTAAGAAAAATAATCATGCAAGGTACAGTTTAAATGCATTGGAACCAGCAAAAAGAACAAGTTTGCCTGGAATCCGACTTATTAACTTAACATGGTGTGGACAGAGCCACCTCCCCCCCCCCCCCCCAACAAATCTCAATCATTCATTCGCAGCATAGCATTCGTACCCGGCTTCGCCCGGGTTTGGTTTAGCCAGGGGGTTACTTTTGCCCGTGGTTGTTTCCTAGTTTTCGGTCGGTGTTGCCTGAACGTTGACTGCGACAGGCAGTTTTTCTTCCTGTAAGTTTCCCTTTTCCTCCTTGCGTTCCATCATCTCCAGATAAAAATAACTGGTTTGGTCTCCATCATATGCCTAATGGTGACAGACGCATTACCCCCCCCCCCCCACCCTGCCAATCTCTTTATGTTTTAAAGAACAGGGCTAACAGAAGCACTGTCCCACACATGGGCGTTCCCCTTTCAGGGTCCCCCCCCCCCCAACTCACAGTTTAGTGCTTTGGCTTGAGCGATCCGTACCGTGTGAAAAACAACTGTCCGTCGTGCGTGACGTCATTTAACACTTGCCTCACTTAACTTCCCTTCGTGCAAGACGTCATTTAAAATGGTGAGATGACCGCGGAGAGCACATTGTTACTCGAGGCAACAATGTACTAATCTCAAATTCTTGTAATAAATCGTGCATTCGTAAAAGTCTGAGTAAATTAAATTATTAAATTTCCTCTAAGGAGGCAAGGAGGAAACAGCAGCAAATTACTAAAAAAAAAAAAAAAAAAAAAAGGGTTACGTTTGGGGAAATCCTAGCCCTTCATCCATGCACGTGCATTTCTTCATGTTCAGGCATGCAGATGCAGAAGCAGAAAACAAAAATCCCTGACAGGCGAACTCCGCCATACAACCATTTTGTAAACAACATGATAAAGAAATCCATATTAATAGTAGAGGCTAAAATAAAAAAATAAAAAATTTCGGTAATTTTGTCCTACCTGCATTTTGCCTTCAGTAGTACTAAAGCAGCTACACAATCGCCTTTGCATTTGTTTGCTTTATCTTGAGAAATGCATGGTGTCTTTGTCCGGTTGAGGAATTTATACTGTACAAGGTAAAGATTACACACTGAATACGCACATGTCCTGAATAAGAGCAACGATAGGATATGTTAACGGAACTTACGAAGCCAGAAGTGCAAAAAAAGGTCAAAGTTAGAACAAAAACAACACTTCAACATCAAAATGTCTTGGGCAATGTCATTTACAAATCCACCCAAAACCAAAAACTGGTATAAAAAAACCGCCAAGTTTCCAAAAACGATCGGTCTTTGGAGGTAGTATTATCATTCAACCAAAGAAAGGCCGCCAAGGTCAATCCTATTAGCCAAGTTAATCGCACCGACTAATACAGTTCGAAAGTTAAGTGAAAACTTGAAGATTGCTACTCGCTGTAGCAATCTTCAAGTTTTCATTTGACATCCAAAGTATTATTTGGTGCGATTAACTTGGCTACTAGGATTGACCTTGGCGACCTTTCCCTGGTTGAATGATATCACTACATCCAAAGACCGATCGTTTTTGGAAACATGGTGGGTTTTTATACCAGTTTTTGGTTTTGGGTGGATATCACAACTTTCATAGGACTGTGAACGTACATAATACAAGTTAATGTATTAGCCTGTATTTCTCCAGTCTTATTTCCGTTATGTCCACTGAATTTTTAGTCGAAATCAAAAGTTCAATTGACTGCATGGAACGAGACGAATAGGTGAGCCGCCGTTGTGTGTCTTGTTTCGTGCAGCCAAATGAACTTTTTAATTCGACTTGAAAATTCAGTGGATTTAACTAAACTACGACTAGAAAAATGAAGACAGAGATCCGTTGATGGTGAAGAAGTATGTTTGTTTTCTTTTAAGCTTTTATTGCTGTACTCCTGGATTTTGCTACTTTAATGAGACGTGCACACACACACAGGGTGCACCAATCACAAGAGCGAACCGTCGGAAAGGAGAATAAACGGTCGCAAAATTAGGCGAAAATTTACAAACCGTCATAAAAGCAAACGTCACAATTGTGAACCATCACAAGAGCGAACCGTCACACGAGAAAAACATTTTTCGTCCAAATAACGAGTGACACCAACGCGAAATTTCACAAATGTGAAACGTCACAAGCGTGAAACGTCACAAGTATATGAAACGTCATAATCGTCATTCGGAGTTTTATTTTTCGTGTTTTCCAGCAGTTCTGATTGGTAGTAACCATTTTGGATATCAACAAGGCACTCTCCTACCAAAAACGTACAATCGATTATCTGTCTTCGTTCTGCAGCGAATACAAGATAAGCCGCGTACACTTTAGTTACTGTTTGCACTTCAGACTGTCGACATGCAAGTCTTCATGTAAGTCATTCACTTTTCCGACGTTGTGCTCTCGTGTCTTTTCGTGCTTATTACGTAAAGACAAATAATATGGTGTATGGACAATAAATGCTACAAGAGCTAAACGTAAAGAGCAGACGAATTACGACCACAAAAGTATTTATGTTGCAGCAGCGGTTTAAATCTAGAGCTTGCCTCTACCATTACAAGAATACATCTATAGGGCAGTGACATTCGCCGCCATATTGGCACCAGTATGGGTTTTGGAGGGCATAACTACAAGGTGCACTATATAAAAATGGAGGGAAAACAACGGAAGAGCGGATTTCTTAGGCTTAAAATAACGTTGTTTTCTCCAACAACAAAAATCGCGCGTTTTAGGTCTAAGAAATCACTCTTCACAGCATCGGCTTCAGCATGACACCCTTCTGTTTCTCTCGGCAGTGCCCCTTGCAGCTAACCCATTGAGGCTCCAGCATAGATTTATATACAATAATACTACGTCGTGTCACCGCTCTATAAGCAGACGACAGGCTGTATTGAGAATTGAAAAAAGTCTACAGAAAAGCAAAGCTCCATTCTTGTGTGTCTAAATTATGTTTACATAAATATGAGGCACAATTTGCACTACAATAATTATGATAAAAGCCAAAAACTAACGATAGCGACAAGTGCATTGACCACAATTACTTCGTGAGCGACACCGACCAATACAGCTACACTAAAATTGAAAGCTAATTTGACAATGGACAGAACCACCCACAACAACAACACTGCATCAACAAATACACTGGCAATGAACGACGCTGTGACCAACATAACAGTGACAGCAGCGCAAATTATTGGGCTGTCTATAAAGCGTAATCTTTTTTTTTTAATATAAAAGCAACGAAAATATACAAATCGGCAAGAATATCAAGATGGGAGAACAAGTTTATAATTTTCAGCAGTTTTGGGCCGATAAAACTTTAATATACCTCTTTGACAGTCAAGCTTGCCGTTGTCCTGTATCCCATTAATATCTTGGAGCTTGACACTGGAGCAATGTGGACTGGATCGTCATTATTTTCATGGATGTATACCTGCAAAAATAAAATAAAGCAAATAAACTACTAAATGTTAACAAGTTATATAACCCGATAAAAATGCTTCTCCCTTTGATTTTTAAATGCTATGGAAAATTATTGCCTTTTATTGTATACATTTTTATCGTCGTGTTTATAGCTCATCAGCGAAATCTCTAATCCTGGATGATAAAAATATGAAGCTTGATAAATTTCTTATGGTTGCTGTTTTCCTAGCAAGAAAGCCATGCAAGCTTAAAGGGCAATTACATCCATTTTGACATGCATGTTTGACTTTTAGATCACTTACGCAATAACTAAACACAAGAATTGTGGTAAGAATACGTTACTTACGTCCGATATAACAATTTAATTACTGCATTACCAAAACACGACACGGAGGTCGCCATTGTTTTACTGGAACGCGCAGAAATTAATGCCGACAGACGGATCTCTTCGATTTCGATTCGCAGCCGATTGAGATAGCTGTATTGATTGTGAGGAGCTCAAGCGTCTGACGGCCTTAGCTGGCCACTACACTGCCGGCCAACTAAAACCGTCAGACGCTTGAGCTCCTCTCAGTCAATACAACTATCTCAATCGGCTGCGAGTCGAAATCGAAAAGTGACATCTGTCGGCATTGATTTCTGAGCGTTCCAGCAAAACAATGGCGATCTCCATGTCGTGTTTTGGTGATGCAGTAATTAAATTGTTATATCGGACGTAAGTAACGTATTCTTACCGCAATTCTTGTGTTTAGTTATTATGTAAGTGATCCAAGAGTCAAACTTGGATGTCAAAATGGATGTCATTGCCCTTTAAGCGATTTTTGTTTAGTCGCCATATTTACTAACGGATATCGACCTTCTTGAGTCCGTTCAGCGTAAGTTTACACGCAGTCTTTCCTTCTTGCGTAACTTATCTGCTGGTGAGAGACTACGTAAACTTGGCTTGGAGCCCCTTGAGTTGCCTATGCTACATGCTGATCGTCTGCTGACTTTCAAAATTTTGAGGGGCTTTCTGTCGGTGGATTTGCCTCTCTTCGAGTTGAACCCCCTCACGTCAACAAGGGGCCATTCATTAAATCTTCGCCACCAGCTTTCCAGACTGGACTGCAGACGGTAGTTTTTTGCACTTCGGGTGGTTCCAGTATGGAATTTTCTCTCGAAGGAAACGATCTCTGCTACCACGATTGCCGGATTTAAACGGCTTTTGAAAAAATCCTAATTCTCTGTCTGTTGCTGCGAACTTATTAGCTTGTTCGGATTTGGTTCTACTGGATGTTTTTTGGCATATTTTTCTTTTTTTCTTTTTTTTTTTAATTTGCTGGGATTGATGTCAGTGGTTCTTTTACCCTCCATTTTCCCAATCACCCATTAGGGGTCGGTCTAACCTATATTATTATTTTTTTTTTATTATTATTATTATTATTATTATTATTGTTATGGAAAAAGAAATAAAAAGTACTACGTACCAAATCTTTTAAATAAATTACCAAGAAATATGATGAATTATCAGAATATTAATGAATTAAAACGGAAATTAAAAGTTAAACTTACAAGAAAATAAACCCATTGCGAATTCTGAAATTTGAAGTCTAAAATATAAAAAAAATTCTTAAAATTCAAACCTTTTAATAACTATGATAAATTATGCGTAAATTTTAATTTCAACAAGATGTATATTTGTTCTCACACAAGCTATTTTAATTAATAGCTTCGAGCATTACAGTGTATATTGTACATATATGTATTGTAATGGAATAATAAAATTATTACTATATTATTATTATTATTCTCTTGGTCAACACAATACGTAATGAGCTGCAGGATAAATTTGTCTTAAGTCTGTACTTCCGTTCTGTCGAAGATCAATTGCGCATTTACATTAAATTGTTTAGCTAAATTGACTTTTTTTGGTTAGTGATTTACATCAAATAAAGTTTAGAGTAAAAGAAACCCTATTAAACCCATCTTTAGTTGCATTGCGCACCTACCGTCGCTATCTTGTCCACATCTAAAGCTGTACCTCGTAATATTGTTTTGGTTATGGCCAATTCAGCACTGAACATGGCTTTAAACATAGTGGAGATTCCCTGATAAATTGCTGGCTGATCTGAAATTAAAGATTAAATGTAATTAAAGGCTGAATAGAGTAAAGTTTATATCTCTATGGCCAGTGAACTATCCGACCCGACCTTCAACAATAATAGGGTAGACAAAATGGCCGGCACGAATGGCCCATTTCATTTCTTCGAGGGCTGTTCGGAAATTGGCCAAGCAATCGCATCGGTGAATTTTTGTACGGTTGAGTCCCGCCATCTACTGCCAAATAGTGGCAACTGACGAAAAACTTAGTAATTCGCCAAAGTAAACTTCATCACAGTAATCGCCCGGAAAATAGCTTTAACGTACAAATAAATAAAGTTCCGTCTAGCCTGTGCCACAAAGCTGTTTCCTGACAGCTCTTCAGTAAAAAGCAGAAAGTTAAGAAGCACTTTAGTAATTAAAAGTATATACAGAGCAGCCATCGAGTGCAGGGGTGAAAGACGAAATCACGACGTTTCGGTTTCTAGATCGGAACCGTTTTCAAGTGAAGAGTTTAAAAAATGTCAATGTTCAACATAAAAAATTAATAAAACAACAGCAGAGTTCTAAATCTTACAAGAGTTGTAGACTTGGACTGAGTTAGGAGCTGACTGCTGGCACATTCTTTCGAATTGTGCCGACTTTTTATTTTATTTTTTTTAAATATTAGTATGGGACCTTACATTCTTAAGACCTGTTTGGTTTAGAACCATGACCCAACCGCTCTGGTGTTGTTTTAGTAATTTTTCTGTTATTTGACCTGTTTTAAACCCTTCACTTGAAAACGGTTTCGATATAGGAACCGAAACGTCGTGATTTCGTCGTGACATGGTAACATTAGCAACAACAACAACAGAGAAAAGAAAAAGAATTATGTCGTACCAAAATGTGCTGTTACACATTTTCCGTAGTATGTGGAAATATTCCGGACAATAGGTAACATTATTGAATTGTAGCTGGGAACATTAGTCAGCTGTAAGTAAAAATAGAAAGCCTAAACATGGATTACAATACATTAACTCTGTTCGTGACAGAAGAACATGCAACCTATAAGGAGTACAAATATGAAATTTTATAGGAATGAGGCTTACAATTTTTCAACCTATTTAGTATACTCTAGCGGTTGACAGGTCACGTTATCATCTTGACCGATTAAATGGTAGCCAGTATATTGAAAATAGCGGAAAATAGATATTTATTGTTTTTGCTCCAAAATGATTCTGATTCATGATACACACTTAATAGTAACTGACTATTAGTACTTCATTACTAAAAAGCATTCATTAATAACATTTTTACTGCAGTCTTATCAAACTCTTCAAAGTTTCTTACCATAGGATTTGTGCTGCAGTTTAACCTCGAAAGGTTTCATCTGTAGGGTGTTTTTCTGTTAGCCCAAAAGGCATTTGAAAGTTTGATGGATATAATATGCAGCTTCTACTAACTCTGCCCTATTCAGTAAGTTGTAGCTGTTATCATTAATTCTCTCTGATCTTTTGTTTTCACTCCATATTCAATCTTAGCTTTGTGGAGTGTGAAGAGTCCATATTAATGTTATTACGTTTTATAAGCATTTCTTGTCCTGCATTTCAACCCCGCTATGCCGGGTACAAGGTAGAACGCCAGAAGGATGGAAAATTCAAGGTTTATTCCAGGCCCACGCGGTCTGTCCTTAGGAGATGTTGTGCAGTGGTTCAAGGATGCTCTGATCAGGGCTTCTAGCAGAGTGGCACGCTTCAGGAAGAGTTCGTAGCTGGTTAGGGACTAGCTCCCAGAGAGAGGCTGAAGGGGGCTGCAAGGCCTTAAGTACCTAGAGCTGCAGCCAGTACCTGCCACTGGCGGTGCAAGGTACTTCCTGTACTATATCCTGGTATCCCATGAGCCATCTCTGCTAGCAGCTATCCCTAGGGGCAGGCAGGGCCAGAGCCAACCTGACCACTGATCTCCAGGGACTGGACCATACATCAAAGTACATAGCAATACTGGAATACATTAATAAAGATGTAGAGTATACAGAATACACAGCATGGAGCCATAGCATCAAGGTAAAGAGGCCCACTAAGGCCCAAGCTTAAGGAGTAGGAGGAAGCTGTGGAAACCGTTGTTGCAGTATACAGATCCAGGATGAGCTAGAGCTTTCTGGACCAAGTACATTCCTTTGAAGAATTTTCCTAGAATAATCCCATAATTACAGGGCGTCACTAATTGTTATGTCGATTTGGAATAAAAGAGGACCTATTAGTGACAAATAAGCCGCATTTTATTCCAACTCTACGCAAGTAGGCCTACCATAAATTATTAAATGGGACTGAAAGATTCCCCCCATAGCTACTACTGAGCATGAATCTGCGAGATTTGCTTAGGAATTCCAACATCAATTTCTACTCAATTTTTTTTATTCAACTGCTAGACATTAACTTAATATAAGTTAGCAATTGAGTAAGAAGAACACTCAAAAGTATTTAGGAGTTGAATGTAATCCAAATTGAATGTTTAAGTTTCCCATAAATAAACAAATACTTGCATAACTTTCTAACGAACGTATATTCAATATTATTTGGATTGCTTTCACCTAAACTGAATTGGAACCGTTTGAACAATTATTGTTAAAGACATGAAAAAAATGCAAAGAATTTACAAAAGAAGACAACATTCGAATGAAACGATGCCAAATATTTCAAGAACTTTGGTATGTATCTAGTACTCTTTCAGAAACTTGTGTTTGTTTTAAATTAAATTTTCCTGATAAGCAGCATAGTGTTCTTAATAAGATCGACAAATTATATTTGTGGAGCCTCCTCGAGGCAATTTTCTGACAGTAAAGCATAAAATCAATTCGCCAAAAATTTGATGTTTGTTGTTTCAAAAAACAGAAGACCTACCTTCATTCTAGTCGAAGCGATACAAACCTTCATCTGCACAGAGCCAGTGCACTAGATACTATAACTAATTTCGGAAAAAGTACCGATTATCTAGTATAGTTAACTATTTTAGTGATATATTTTTTAGATGTACTGTACAATTCACATTAACTTACTGTTAAAAACATGGTTAAATCAACATCTTCGTTATTGCGGTCACCAAACGGTTTTAACTTGTAGCTAGCCAGTTCATAATAATCAGATATATTCACCATACTTGCGAGTGAAGTGATATCCTGCTTGTTTTGATCCAAACCCATTTTAAAAAATAGTCTGTAGAGTTTCGAGTACCGGAAAGGAAAGGTTGGGCAGACAGTGAACGACGGAAATTGGATGGACATATTTCGTAGTAGTTCAACGTTCGCTATTACTGGCTCGTTAAGAAAATGATTGATCCTGTCCCTGATTTGGTACACGCAGACTGAGCCTGACATTAAAACTGTTATGGTCCAAACAATCTTCCACACTTTGTCTTGTTTGTAAGTGTTATTGTTGTTGTTCTTGCTGTTGCCAGCAGAGCGTTCGCCAACCGGAAACTTCCCCCGACTCGACTTTAACGAATGAACGAGGCTTGATTTAGTCATTGTGCAACTTCTTGATTTATTCCTGAAGACGTATTGTGTTTTGGCTTCCTTCAGGGCTCCGATCGTCCTACTTGAACTTCTACGTCTTAACTTGGATTCTGCAAGAGTTGGTGACATTGAGTGACGGAGCTTTTGGATATTGGTGGTGTACATGACTGATGTGGAGATTATTGTTGATTGGAGAAACACTGTGAATTAATGATACGAAAAGGGCGTTACTATAAGGACATCCGTCACATGGTTGCTACAATAGTAAGACTTCTAAGAAAGGCCAGAAACAAAATGGTCCACTAAAAACTGAACAACCAAAAGTCCAACTTTCTAGGTTCAACTTTTCTAGTTAGAACCCCTCAGAACCAGAGAGGACAGAAATCAAATCTAATGAAACGGGAAGATTTCTGTCCTCTCCTGGTTCTGAGGGGTGCTAACTAGAAAAGTTGGACTCAGAAAATTTTGGGTCGTCATGCTTTTGTGGATCACCCTGTGTGATGCCATAAAACACGTTGCACAGTGTAAGCAATCAACGGGAATTTGCAGGGTTTTACACTGCATTAATAAATGCGTCTATACATTTTATGTTAAACCATAAACATTTAAATTCTGCTGTTTTAAGCAGATTCAGTTTGGAACAGACTAATTTGCTGTTTAGACCGTGAATACAATTAATTTCAGCTGCAACAGAAGAAACATTGCAATTCCTAATAATGTTGCTGAACCAAATTCGCATTTACTGCTAGTACCATGCCGCATGCAACGCCGGATTCCTTGAGGCAACTTCCAAACACACAATAACGGATCATCCTTAATTGGTCCTGGGCTGTCTAACTAACCAAGCATGATGAGTCCCTCTAACCGAATGGTAGTTAATGATTTCAAATAAATACACCCCTGGAGACGTCTACAGAGAAGTCAGAAGAAATTAACAGAAATTTCTTCATCCGGCCATACATTTGGACTATAGCGAAAATGCGTTGATGCACCCGAAGCCTGAAGAAAGGTGTTCTTGCATTTTAAACTGAACTCAACGGTGCCTAAATGCTTTGTGTAACAAGTCAAACCGTAATTTAAGTTTTTAAGGTAGCTTCAATTGTATAACTCGTCACTCCTTACCATTTGTAATATCTTAAGGACATCACCGACCTATGGGCACGTTTATGCAACCACTCGCTTTTGCATTCTCGCAGCTAGAAGCTAGAAATCACCTCAAATTCCAACATGGCGGCGGTTTTATGTCTGCCGCCTCGCAACGAAAACAGCAAACAACGTGAGTTCAGAAGCCTTTGGGAAAATTGTTTCGTCATGAGGAATTCTTTATATTATTGGCACGGATTATAAGGCTGCAAGTATTTACTCAAACGAGGTCGGATTTAGCTAATCCATTTAGCGTTGTTACCATGGCAATGTTACCTTTGCCATCGCGATTGAGTTCTAGCTGCGAGAATGCAAAGGCGAGTCGCTGCGTAAACGCGCCCTAAGGAATTTAGAAAGGAAACTGTAGAACTAGGCTAACTTGCTGCTTGTAAGTAGCGCTGTGCCCAGGAAGGGTATTTATTAACTTAGACTGTGACGT
This sequence comes from Lithobius niger, assembly GCA_023313725.1. Classification (NCBI taxonomy): domain Eukaryota; kingdom Metazoa; phylum Arthropoda; class Chilopoda; order Lithobiomorpha; family Lithobiidae; genus Lithobius; species Lithobius niger. The sequence goes on along the minus strand of JAHWFP010222755.1, from coordinate 36,580 downwards.
CTTAAGATCGCCATACTAGCAAGACAGTGCACTTTTAAGAAGTTGTACACGTATTAGTATCATTATAGTATCGTCTGTTAGTATCATTACAGTATCATGTATTAGTACATCGCGTATCGCGTGGATTTTATGGCACTTGTGCACGCTTTGCAGCTTTGGTCTCATTAGGCACGCTAAGTGGTTGGTCTCGAATAAATAAAGTTGGGTTTTAAAGGCGCCTTTTCACTTTTTCAACTCCTAAATGCAGCACCGTACAATCTTCGAGCAATATAAAAAAATAGCGGTAAATTAAAAATGGAACAACACTATTCGCAGCAGCACTAAAATTTCCATAACTACGACATCACGTGACCCACCTCAGCCTATTGGATGACGGAGAATCTGGAACGTGGATGCTGCGTTTAGAATATGGGCAAATGCTATCGAATTGGTGAACAGGCGCCGTTAATGTTCTTTACAGTTCTTCGAAGATGGATTAGCGCCACGATCTTATGAAGCAGTTTCTCTGCTAGCGTCTAGCGTCTATTTATTAGTGACAGCACGATGACGTATTGTGCCATTTCGATAGTAACCAGGCTATGCTAGTAGCTGTCTACGACGTCACTTGTTTAAATGCTCACGTTTGTATTAGTCCGCGAAAACAAGTTAAACAACGAACTTTTGAGGTAATTACCAGGTACTTACAACTTGACTCTTACCCGGAAAAGATGAAGTGGTAAATACTTTATGGACGAAGTTTTCCCATTAACAGTGTGAAGGTTTATTCCTTTGCTGTCTAAATACCCAGCAACAATTTAATCAATAAAGGGGCGGTTTTATGTGATTTATGGTAGGACTCTAGCAAGGAGCAGACGTGCCAAAAACATTTATTAATGTCTTCCGTCGGAATTTGTTGCGTCGTCAGCGTCGCATATTGCCGACGATCACAATCGACCATGCACCGTGTCGGCATTGCCTATCAGCTACATCTCATGTGTTACGGAAGGCATAAATAGGTCCAGTCGGTGACATTTGAATGTAGGCCAGGGCCACCTACGGCCATAAGTATGCAACAAAAAATAGCTGGAGATCACGCAATTTTTTTTCCTGAATTTAATAAAGGCTGGATAATCGTAGTTAGAAGTTATGAAGTGACCCAAATCACACAACAAACAACTCTACCCCAACAAACACATGTTGCCATTTTAAACCCTTACCCAACCACAATTTATAATTTGGTTGGTGTTTTATTTCCCGTTTGTAGCTGGTTTAGTAAGGCTAAAATCACGAAAATTGTGGGAGTACTCATTTTTAAAGGTTCGTCCATATACATCACTTCTGGCAGGAACAGAGAGCGCTGTTGCCGTGCGTCATGAAAGTGTGCGCCTCAACATTTTCGAAACTGGCGGAAGTGTACAGACAGAAGACCGGTTGCGAGTCGCGCGCCACTTGTCTGTGTCTGGTTGGATTAAGATTGTACAATCAACGCGGTCATTTTAAAAACACTCCTCTCAAACCCTCCTCTTACGCCATTCATCGACAGACCTTTCCATCAACCGTAAATTGCCCTCACCTCACCAAAAGAACGACCGTTTTTATTTTTATTGCCATGGTGAAAATTCAGACCGATTATCAAGATGCTCACGCCGCTGAGCGGAAGTGCCAAGCATTACTAAATTGTATAGGCTTTTGAAAGGTTAAATAGTCAAGTCGAGCCATAATTTTTTTCTACTTTAGAGCTAAACTAGCTTTTCAGAAAGATGCTGTTTAGATAAGAACTATACCAACGGACGTGATGGATAAATAACAAGAATACACGTACCTGAAGCTAATCAATTTTTGGTAAAGACACCAAATACTGCTTCACAGTAGACGAACAGTGAATACTTGGGTCGTTTTTGACCCACTCTTTGCTTAATATACTTTTTGTGTTGTACTATCTTCGTCTTTCTTCAAACCTCACTGGTGACAGCACGATGCATGCGCAACAAGAATGAAAACGGCGATCGTTAACTTTCAATTTACGGTCGATTCTAGATTCGTAGGTTGGTTGAAACTCAAGATTGATTCCCCAACAAACAGGATAATGCACGTGTAAATAACAACATCGTTTACATTTACTTAAGGATTGGGTAGATCACTTGATGCGTTTCGTTGTGCAAATAAACAATCTGCAACAGATAAGGTATAATGGAAAGGGCAAATACCCAAGATAAAATAAAAACAAATGGGCTATACCTCCACCATTTCAAATTCATACAATAACTTGCCTGACTAAAAGCGACTCCTGACAAATGTCAAACTGTCAAACCGACATTCTTGACGATTGGACAGTTTGTCATATTGTCTGGCCGGTAGACATATTACCAATGTGTTCCACCCAATCATCAATGGTAAACTTGTTAGGTCATTGCCTGCCTGCAGCTCCCTTCCAATAATGGTGTCGCTTTTGGTGGTTCTGCAATTGCAAGTTACAAATTTGTTTATTTATTTATTTATTCTGGGTTCCTTAGCCTCCACCACGAAACCTAATCTCGTGCGTGGCATATCTTAGGCCTTAACGTACGATTATGTTCAGCAATGCAAAGCAAAGCAAAATAACCCGCAAATAAATAGGAAAAAATTATACTATTAAAAAAAATAGAAAGCGTAAAATAAGGATGAATAGTAAAATACGTAAAAAGAAATTATGAAAAAGAAAAAAAAAGCAGTCAAATTACAGCTTGGAATCAAGTACATTCCAGTTTTATTATATTTTACGGAACATAAACCCAAACTGTGTTATCTGCCCCATGACGATGAGAGGGACAATTTAGCTAGGCAGGAGCGAGAAAAATGAATTCTACAATACAGGGGACAACAATAAAAAGGATGAGCAACAACAACATATGAATTACATCAGATGGAATTACATTGTTACGAGGCCAATCCACTGCAGAGTCATACTTTCGTCAACACAGTAATTGGCTATTGTTTCAAGGTTGTAATTGTTAAAATAACTGTAAAACAAGTGACCTTAGGGCCTTAGGGCTTCATCGAGCAGATGACTAGAAGCGGTTACCGCTCGCTAAAATCCTTTGAGCCTTTTGAAAATAAGTGACTTATTTTAAATACTGTCCCGGCCTTTTCACAACAAGCGCTACTATCGGAGTCTACAGACAAACAAGTAGCAAGCCCACTGAACAGTAAACCAACTGGGGTAGTGTGGAAGGGGGTAAAAAATAAATCCTCTGACAAGTTCCTTGGTAGGCATAAAGGAAGACAGAATAAATAAGTAAATTAAATAAATTTATAATTTGCAACCGTAGAACCTTCGAGAGTGTCACCGTTGTTGGTAAGGAAGTGCACCCAACGGCCTAACAAGGGCCGAGACTTATCGGACAGACGATATGACAATCTTCCCAAGCATCAGCTTGTCAATTTGACAGTTTGACACATAAGTTTGTAAGTTTGACATGACAGTTTGACATTCGTTAGACGTCGCTTTTAGTCTGAGAAGATTTTCTTTGAATTTGAAATCAGTCGGGGAGGTCGATAATTTTTCTTTATAGGTGGTCCCAGCGTAACACACGTTGTCCATTGGTAGTTGTTGCTGCTGTCTGCTTGTAGTAGGACGCAATGTTGTCACATTGATAATTCGTCACAGTGATAATGTACCGCCTCAATTAGCCTTATACGTATGTTGCAGATTACAGATTTACGGGAAAAAGAACGCATCTATGCACGCCTTAAGTAATAATGAACGATGTTTCTTACTAGTGTGTCAGCCTATTTGATGAAGAATCAATCCGCTGTTTTAACCTATGAATCAAGAATCGAAGTGAAAGTTTATGATCATTGATTTGATTCTTGTTGCACATGTTTTGTTCTGTCGCCAGTCATAGCCACCTACAGTAAAGGCCGGATCAGATGAAGACAAAATTAGGCAAGTAAAAGCAACCATTGACATAGAAGGAAGCGCATGTTTGCTAGGTGCTGCCATCTCTACACCAAGCGGCGGAATTTCAAGCTAACCGACCAGGGTTCCAAATTCTGTCAACAGATGACGCCACTTGGCAAACTCGCCGCGTCGTGATTTGATTCGCCGTTTTGCGGAGCATTGTGGGAGGCAAAGATGATACGGCCTTTACTCTAGGTGGCTGTGGGCCAGTGATATTTGAACAGGCAAGAAGATAATTCACCCCAAACGTATTAAGCGAGCAGTGGGTCCAAAACGAAGTAAGGACTCACTGTTCATCTACTGTGAAGAAGATCAATAGTTTGTTCACCAGAACTCGATCAGCATCAGGTATGTATGTATATTCGTGTTACTCAGCTTTCACGTCCGTCAGTTAACTAATATCATCTTTCTGAAAGGCTGGTTTAGCTTTAAATTAGGAGAAAAAAATTGCTTGACTAGACTTGACTTGACTTGTGTAGTCTACACGCCACCACAATTCAGTTATACTGGGACCTTCTGCCTATACCGACGTGAGCATCTTGATAGCAAGTCTTAAACTTCCATCTGAAAGAATGGCTATAAAAATGAAAATGATAAATAAAAAAATCCAGATTAGAAATTATTGGAGTAAAAAGAGAGTTTGAGAGGGTTTGTTTTTTAAATGGCTACGTTTACTGTCAAATATTATTCCAACCCGAACCAAAGATGGCAGAGAAGCCGCCAAGTCACAAGAAAGATTCGGCCGTAGAAGAAGCCATCTAGTCTACTTAACTGTACGGAAACTGTATAATGGATATCTATCAAGTGGTTTTGTAATTTTGTACAAAACAGGCTTCGTTCTGTTTTATCGTCGCTGTCTGGATCAACAATATTGGGTGACAAAAAAGCGTTCCGAATGTACTCTGTTCTGCAGCACTGTTTTATTTATTTGCTAGCAGTCATACCCGGCTTCGTCCGGGGTTTTGTTTCGCCCATGGTTCTTTCCCAGTTTTCGCTCAGTGTTGCCTGAACGTGCTCTTCTTGAATATCCACGTAAACAGAAGCACTATAAAATGGGTTTTCGTCTGACGGCTAGTCTGCTCGTGCGACAGCCAACTAACGACACGACAAAATATAGGGGAATCGCTTCTTGCCCTAAGGGCAGTCGTATCGGGAGCAAAAAATCTTGCCGTCTGAGATGGACTTTTATTAACTCTGGATTATCTAGGCTAACTAAGATTATCCCACCTTTCCTATAATCAGAAAAAAAATTTCCTGATCTCTAGTACCGCTGTTGCCTATTTACAGCCGCAGGGGTGGTATTGTCCTCCACATTAATGTGACCAACCAACGCAATTTACGTTTTCCGCAACACACCCTTCAACACGAAATGGAACTGTTAGTAACGGCCTACATACGGCATGGTCGATTAAATTCGTATGGAAAATGCAACGTTGATGTTGCAAAAAAATTCCGACGGATGACATTAATATATTTGTTTGGCAGGTCTGCTCCTAACTGGTCGAAGCATAAATCACAAAATCCGCCCCCTTTATTGACTGTAAAATGCAGCAGGCTATTTAGACAGCAAAGGAGTAGATTTTCACACTGTTAAAGGGAAAACTGTGTTCATCAGATATTCACAACATCATCTCTTTAGAGTAAGTTATGTGTAACTGGGAAAATTGTTACATAAGGGTTTAGTTCTTTCTTATTGTCACAGAGTGATACGAACACACGCGTTTAACCAAACAGTGTTGTAGCTAGCTATCCAGATAGCATTGTTATTGTGGAAACGACACGTTTGAAACAGGGCATGAGTGGATATAATTCGGGGAAGGCAGGGGTGTGGGGAACATGGGTACCGGGTGTACCTCAAGGAAATCTGACCACACAATGGGGGAATGTGGGGAGTGGTGCAGGTGGCTGGGGGGGGGGGAAGTAGACCTCCGTTTTCTTTGCATGATGTCCAGTAAGTATTTCGCTTACTCATGTGGAAACCAGCTAGACCGGTGTATGTTACGCCGGGGTACGGCTAGTTTCCTATAAATAAGCCGGGGTGCAGCTAGTTTTCTATAAACGTTATTGCATTACCTTTGCTTTCGTATATTCCTCGCAGCGCGAAGTAGCAAATTACTCACGACGTATTTTAAGTAATCAAATCTAGTTTCTGGCCTTGTATAGGAGCCTAACTATATTACCAATCATGTGCCTGTTTCCTTAGTAACGCCCTTTTCTTATCTTTAATCCTCAGTGTTTCTTCAATCTACAATAATTTCCACATCAACGATGTGCACCATTAATATCCCAATGCTCCGTCACTCAAGGTCTTCAACACTCACAGAATCCAAGTCAAGGCGTAGAAGTTCAACTAGAACGATCGCAGCGGTGAAGGAAGCCCAAATACAATACGCCTTCAGAAATTACTTAAGAAGTCGCACAGAGCCTAAATTAACGCTCATTCCTTCGTTAAAGTCGACCCGAGGGAAATATCTGGTTCGTGAACGTTTTGGAGGTGCACAATGCCAGTCATTGGTGACCTATGGCAACAACAAGAAGAGCAACGATAACGTTTGCAAACAACACAAAGTATGGAAGATTGTTTGGACCATAACAGTTTTAATCTCTGGCTCAGTTTGTTTGTACCAGATCAGGGACAGGATCAGTTATTTTCTTAGCGAGCCAATAATAGCGAATGTTGAACTGCTTCGAAATATGTCCATCCAATTTCCGTCGTTCACTGTCTGTCCAACATTTCCTTTCCGGTACTCGAAACTCCACAGACTGTTTTTCAAAATGGGTTTGGATCGAAATAAGAAGGACATCATGTCACTCGCCAGTGTGGTGAACATATCTGATTATTATGAAATGGCTAGCTACACATTGAAACAGTTTGGTGACATCAGTGAAGAAGATGCCGATTTAACCATGTTTTTATCAGTAAGTTTACATGAATTGTGCGGTACATCTAAAAATTATATCACTAAATTTTTTTACTAATGGATATGCAGTTTTTTTCTTCTTAGAAATTGGGTATAGTATTGAGGACTAGGAGGTAATTCATATCGATTCGACTAGATGTTCTGTTGATATAAGAAACTTACAAACAAACATCACTTTTTTTGTTAATTCAGTTTAGTCTTTACTGCCAGAAGATTGCAATCCACGTTTAGGCTTCCTGTTTTTATTTACAGATGACTAATGTTCCCAGCTACAATTCAATAATGATACCTATTATCCGGAATTCTTCAACATACTACGGAAAATGTGTAACAGCACATTTTGGTACGACGTAATTGTTTTGTCTTTTGTTTGTTGTTGTTCCTAATATTAGAAAGTAGGCCCAACATCTTAATTACCACTTGCATTCCCGTGCAGAACGCGAGGGATTTTGACCCTTAATACTCTTCTGATTTCGATCGATGAAGGGTGGGATACGTATAGAGCAGTGACATTTGCCGCCATATTGGCACCAGTATGGGTTTTGGAGGGCATAACTACAAGGTGCACTACATAAAAATGGAGGGAAAAACAAGAGCGGATTTCTTAGGCTTAAAATAACGTTGTTTTCTCCAACAACAAAAATCGCGCGTTTTAGGTCTAAGAAATCACTCATAACAGCATCAGCTACAGTATGACGCCCTTCTGTTTCTCTCTGCAGTGCCCCTTGCAGCTAACCCATTGAGGCTCCAGCATAGAGTTATATACAATAATACTACGTCGTGTCACTGCTCTATAGGAAAGTTTGTGATGGAAGAACCGCTAGTAGCATAAATACCAGAATATATTTTTCTTTTCGCAAAACCACCGCCATGCCCGACTTGCACTATGAAGTCCACACTGAAAAGACCACATCGTAGCTTTCTGCTTCAGTAATTATACAGAACGAAGCTTTACTTGTTTCTGAATGGCCGCCAACAAACAAACCACTGATCTATACAGTATATCTCACTTGGAGGACACGGTTTGCTTTCACTTTCGTTATGCCCATATTTGGGCAATGACGTCACCTTCGTCGAGAAATGGTCGAGATTTGAATTCTACCCTTAACTTTTTATTCCAGATAAGCCAGCAATTTACCAGGGAATCTCGACTATGTTTAAAGTCATGTTCAGTGCTGAACTGGCCATAACCAAAACAATATTACGAGGTATCGCTGTAGATGTGGATAAGATAGCCACGGTAAGTGTGCAATGCAACTAAACCCTAAACTTTAGTTTCTGCGTGTAACAAAGGGGAAAAAAACAATTCGGTTTAAGTATTTAATGTAAATACGCAATGAACCTCTCCTTTGGTAAGATTCCAGCTGGTAACAAAAACGCATAATTAGTTTATCCTGCTGTTCATTACGTATTGTATTGACCCAGGGAAGTTGGTGGGAGGGGCACTGAGACTTTATGGTAAGTCAACAGGTAGGCCATTAGCGCTAATCTGGGTTGCCACTGCATGTCACACAGGTAGTCGACAGCTAGGTCCAGGTGCTTATTAACTAATGCTGAGGCCCCGAGGCATACCTTAAAAAACGGGGCCCCCTCACCTCCTTATTCTAGTATGGAGCCCCCTGTAGGGCCACACCCTAATTATGGCCTTCGTATGGGACCCCTCACCTCCTAACCTAATGTGGGTCCCCTGACCCTAAAATGGGGCCTGGGTAGCAGGGCCATCGTCCCACGGTAAGAGTTAGTTAATGAGAGGAAGTTGCAGATGCGATACCGGATGGAGCTTTTTACGATAGTAGAATTGCTATAAAGCAACAGTTTAACAGTCATCAACATCGAACAATAAGAAAAACAATTACATAATGACAAGGAGTGTGTTGTTGGGGGGCCCAGTTTAGCCCCTAATTCACTGAAGCCCCGAGGCAACTGCCTCAACCGCCTCTTGGGTAATAAGCACCTGGCTAGGTCATTAGCGCTAATCTGGGTTGTCATTGTGTCACACAGATAGCCAGCAGCTAGGTCATTAGCGCTAACATGGGTTGTCACTGTGTCACACATCACAGAGATGATAATCAAACCCAAAATCTAGATCGTATCATTCATCTGATCTCCTGTAAAAAAAATTTTTTTAACTGCTGACAGGAGCACACACTCGTCACCCAATTGACACGCTGAGTATTGTCAATAATGGAAAATTTAAAAATACAATGAAGAAACATTTTTATTGGGATATATTACTTGTTTACATTTTGGCGTTTATCTGCTTTATTTTAATTTTGTAGGTGTACATTCATGAAAATAATGACGATCCAGTCCACATTGCTCCAGTCTCTAGCTCCAAAGTATTATTGGGATACAGGACAACAGCAAGTTTGGCAGTCAAAGAGGTATATTAAAGTTTTACTGACTTTAATGGTACTTTAATGCTAAAGTTTTAACGTATTCTTACCACATATATATATAAATATATTGTTGGCATTCATATTTAAAACAGGATTACGCATTTTTGACAACTCTACTATTATACTATTACTCGGGTACCTGTCGCCTTTATTTTGGTGATAGTTTATGTATTTCTTGATGCAGTGTTATTGTTGTCAGTGATATAGACACTGTCAAAGTAGCTGTCAGTTTTCGTGTAGTTGCATTGGCTGGTGTTGTTGATGCTGAAATAGTGGTCTGTGGACTTGTTGTTGTCCATTAACATGTTGGTCAACGCGAAGAAGGAAGCAAGATGTCAGAATCAGATACAGAAGGGAAAATTAAGTGTCGGCTTTCCCACTGCACTCTCGAAGTAGACCTGCTTAGGGAAGAGCGTCATATTGTTAAGTACACGCTGAATAGGATACCCTCTGTCTTTGATTTTGTTGGCTATTAAAAAGTGTAGGAAAAGATTGAAGGAACAGTCTGTACCCCAGGGCCGGGACCAAAAAGCACCCAACATGCGGATCGGGTGTCATGGGAGGCGATCCCATACCGTGAAGGAGTGGTCGTGTGCTCAGAAACCATGGAGTTAGGGTTGTCGCGAAACCTACCCTCATGGTGCGTCAAACTGTTCCTTTCATGCCACACACAGGTCGTGATGTTTTAGGGGATGTAGCCCTCCGTGGTGGGCAACCTAATTTAAGGGAGGAATTCAGATGATGAGCTGATACGAAAGCATACCCAGCATGGTATTGTTTATGCGATTCTATGTGGGAGGTGCTCCTTCGTCTACTTTGGTAGCACAGAAAAATCCTTTGCAAACAGAAAAAGCCAGTATTACAATGACGTCTCGAGTAAGAAAATGTCAAATGCTGTTACCATTCAAGTGGTGTAATAAATAGACATAAATCGCTGGAAATAATATTAAGGAAAATTGGAAATTAGCCAATTCAAAAATTAGCCCGTTCCCTGTGATTGGCTAATTTCCAATTTTCCTTAATGCAAGTGGTAAACAGTGGGCGTGATCCAGATTGGTGTTCAGGGTCAGTGGTATACGTAGAGCCAAATTAAAAAAAACAGCAAAATGTTAGAATTTTACACAATTAAGGTAAATAAGACTAGGGCAATGAATGTGAATTAACACTTCCCTATTTTGTACAATGGATGCATGTTGGCTGAAAATATAACTGAAATTTAAACCTCTACGTGCCCTGTCGTTATGTGTACTTCTGTTTTGACTAGGTCGCTTGCTGGGTGTTATGTTCTTGTAAGTGCTGCGGGCGTTTTTCTGGATTGTTATTGACGTTTTATTGCTTGGTTTTGTGAGTGTTTTGTAGGTGTTATTCCATTCTCTGAAGAGGAACGTGGGAAGCTCGGAAATTAAATGGTTTTACAAGTGTTATCGTGTCTGATGGTTTTTTTAATTTTTAATTTTAACATTTTGTTGATTTTCAATGTATTTGTTGATGCAGTGTTGTTGTTGTGGGTGTTCTGGCGATTGCCAAAGTGGCTCTCGGTTTTAGTGCTGCAGCATTGGTCGGTGTCGTAACTGTGGTCAGTGTTCTAGATGTTGTTCATTAATATGTTGGTGATTGCCAATGTAATGTTGGAGTGCTGTTGTTGTCGGTGTTCTGGCCATTGTTAAAGTATATAGCAGTCAGTTTTAGTGCAGTTGCGTTGGTTGGTGTCATTGAGGCAGTAATTCTGGTTAGTGAACTTGTTTTGTTGTCCATTAATTTTGTCTTCCTTTCATAATTATCATAGTCCAAATTGTGTCTAATTTTATCATCAACTTCACAGCATTGATGAGTTTGCACTTTAAAAGCAGTATAGTTTCTTTTTTAAATGATTTTTTTTTTACATTGCCTAACCGGAAAGCATTTTTAATAGACTCCATGTTTTGCCTACGCTGCAGGGATTTTTGAATTGACTATTGTTGTTGACTATACTTGCAACTATGTTTTTGTATTTATTTAATCTTTTATTGTTGTACTCCTGGCTTTTTCTAAATCAGTTCCCTGACATCCCCAGCAAAAATGTTCCAAGGTTAAACCACTGTTTATGATCATGGTTTGCCATTGTTAAACCAATGGTAAATTGGGACCAACCATTGTTATCCAAAGATTGAAACATGATGAAAGTGTCTTGTTACCATGGTAACTAGTGACCATGGTTTTGAACGAGGTTTAACCAAGTGTAAATTGGGACCACCCATGGTTTAATCATGTTTACCCATGAACTACCCGTGTTTAACCATAGCTGACCATGATAAATTTTTGCTGGGGATGTCCCATTGTTGACCTTTTTTAGGATGCATGCACATTCCATGTGTATTGTTTACTTTTTACAGTACAAATTCCTCAACCGGACAAAGATACCTTGCATTTCTCAAGATAAAGCAAACAAATGCAAAGGCGATTGCGTAGCTGCTTTAGTACTACTAAAGGCAAAATGCAGGTAAGACGAAATTATCATGGTTTTACCATATCCTCCAGTATTAATATGGATTTGTATATCATATTTTTAGTGTAGTGTCTGTGAGTGTTATGCTACCACATTATTTGTTTAAACCACTACACCAGTGGTGCATTCGGAACCACCTTTAACCAATTGGTCATATCAAGTCAACGCTGTTGTATAGAGTCTTTGCATGATGTCTTGTGACGTCGTGGTATGCTTTTGCAGACCTCTTCATTCTTGGTGTGGTTGACATCATATTCACAACAATGGTAATCATGCAAACTTAAATTTATGATTAACTTTATCTCTTGTGCCGTGGTTTGGCCCTAGATGTAAAAATTGTGACGCAATGGCTTTATAAGTGTCTGTACTTACTACGTCTCAAGTGGTAGATATCCTGGAGTGCAGCCCGTGGTAAATCCTTGGGCACTTTCTCCAGCATTGCAGACTATTAGGACCACTCCGTTGGGTGATTTAGATGAACAGTGAAGTCATTTTGGCACAAATGATGGTCACGTACAGTCGTCAACACTTCCAACTTTATTTTCGTGGGCACCATTCTTGTAGCAACACCACTCATTGTTGGATGCTAACAACGAAAATGTGTGCCAGAAGCTTATAACCGCTAAACACTGGACGTCACAGATAGGCAGACCATTGTTGTATTCGCGATGTGGGGCTTGCATTCTCTCGTAATAAAGTTGAATTGCATTAAAACGTATGTATATTGTATGTTTTTATTACTATTGTTTTGTAATTGGGTGTATGGCATTTGGCCACGGCCCTCGTCAAATAAATTCAAATTCAAATTCAAATGTATGGGTGATCTAGACACACGCTAGTGTGTCACCACCACACGGAAAGGCTGCCACTAACAGACAGTCTTTCAACTATAACGAGATTATACCTGATTTCAGCTTACTGGTGTAAATTCCCCATGAGGTAAAAATCTTTGCAAATCGTTGGAATCGGGTGTTTTAGGTCCAGTAACGAAGAAAACTATAACATTAAAGTGTGGGAACGTGTCCTTTATTGAGAAAAAGTACCCTCAATAACGTTGATTTGTGTTACTGGCCATAGTTAGTACCTACGAGCTAGCTAAGGACGGGGCTCCCATGTTAATTTTCATACGGTATAAACCCACGTCTACAGGTCGTTAGGGAAAGTTCCCATGTCTAAATTTTGACACATAGGTAAAGAACAGTACGGGGGGAAGTATCTTTTTCTAAAATGGGGGTTGAAGCGAAAAGCACGTGACCATGAAGTAGGGCGTAAATGCAAAATTATTGTTGTAACCATTGTTTGTATTGTAATTCAACGGTGTATTATAACATGCTTAAGTGATATCGGCGCATCGTTTTATTTTTTAAATGTGAGAATAAATTTTGGTTTCAAAGAGGCGGTTCACATAAACAACAAATCCCACTAACAGACTTTGAATCTTTCATTGCAAGAAGAGTTGGAAACAAAATGCAGATCGTGAGCACATGGTCCAATCAAGTAGAAAAATAATAATTTTGAAAAATGTCTGTTTTAGCAATGTGTCAAGTTTGCTGGTTAATCTGGACACGTGATGTGTGGCGCCGCTAAGTAGACGATCAGAGAAGTAGATGAGAGTAACTGTGATTGACTGAGCAATTCCACCTTCATTGCGTAGCTAACCTTAAGGTCGGAAGGAGCAACTGAGGCTGAGGAGGGAGGGGCGATGCGCCGATTGAGTGAGCGAAGCAAACTAAAATTAGCATTAACTTTGTAACTTTGCTTAAACTTGAGATTGAAAAAACTTAGGCCATGTGAAGAATATATATATAAAATAAACCAAACTGTGTCAACTTGGCTGATGTAACGGCTAATTGGGCAATGGGAAAGTAAAAATTATGATTGAGAAAATTTAGATACAAAATTCTTCCAGAAAAAAGATTTAGTGACGATATGACCTTTTGTACAGTCACAGTCCTATAAAAGTTATGATATCCACCCAAAATCAAAGCTTGTATAAGAGAAGCCGCCAAGTTTCCATTCAATGTTAGCATTCAATCAGGGAAAGGCACCAATGTTAATCCTATTAGTCATATTAATAATACTTAGAACATTAAATGAAAACTTGAAGAAAATTGCATCCCTATGTTGCAGGAACAACAACAGAATGTCATTTATACTAATTTCTTTAAAAAATACGCTACCTTATAGGTCTAGGGAGCTTCTCCTGCCCCCCCCCCCTCCCTTAATACAGGAGGCTATTGTTTCGAAGATAATCTTTCGAAGTTTGTAATTAATTCTTAATGAAAACTGCATTTC